>JAWNGG020000282.1:0-282783 GCA_036937485.2 Tetragonisca angustula | reverse complement strand
TGTACTGGAAATATTTAGCTACTTCTAACAATGTTAATTATAGTTTTATTCAAATCCGCTGGAATATACTGACGTCAAGTTGAACATGGCGTATACGCGCAAATGAAACCATGCTTTATCCAACATTCGAAAAATCCCCGATCCATGCGCGTCGGTGAAAGAAATACAACACACACTTGTAGTGTAATTTGAAAAAATCTCAAACAAGTATTCCACGCTACGTGTTTACTCTCTCTAGTTAATTTTACAATACGAAATCGATCTTCCACGTAATTTCGCGTCACGCGCCACCTTTTTTCAGTCGGAACGTTCCCGTGGGTAGGCCACACTCGCTCTTGCCAAAAACCACACTCTGGACTCCGGAGCCTCGAACACGATCGGTGCAAATTGGCACGCGCAACAAATTCGCGCCGCGTTCTTAATTTAGAGCCGGGATTCGACGACGCTAACGACCTCGGGAATCCGTGGAAAAAACACGACGTTTCGCCTCACGGCCGGGGCGATCGCAGCTGCCGGGCCCCGAAGGAACAAAAGTAGAAGAAACGCGTTTCTCGAACGTCGAAAATTCCTGGACGGTTCTCGTCTGACGGCGGCGTGGTCTCGTTTAATAGAAGGATCCTCGGAACGATAACAGAGACATCGGGGCGAGAATAGGAAGCAAGGGGGAAGGCACGCGTTTGTGGGGCGCGCGAGCGGGAGGCTGGCCGACAGGGAGAGAAGAAACGCGCACGGTCTGTCGCATATTTAACGGCATCCCGTGTCAAACGGGGGGAGGCCATAAAACACGCTTGCGCCTAAATAAAATCCCGTCTTCTCCTCGTCGGTCGTTCCGACCAGACCGGGCAACGTGCCCCCGAGACAAACGTCGACGAGCTGCTCTCTTCTTCCCCCTCCTTCGTCCATTTCTTCGTTTCTTTTTTTTTCTTTTTTTTTCGAATTGCCCGCACGTACGCTCCGGTTGCAACGGGAGGACGAGGATCCTTAAAATCGAGGGATTTTTAAGCGCTCGTATGACTGCACCGCTATAACTTTGCCGCTATTCACGGTGTATTCACGGCCGCTCACTGTTAGTGGCTCGTGACGAATCGCGGCGTCTCGCGCAATTTTTCTCCAACATTGTAAATATTGTACGTGCCACGAGTGACGTGATACTGGCGTAGGTGGCGTAGGATATTTTTAATAAATTTCAACGGATTTATTTTAATTAAAAATCAAATCCAATAATTTCTTTGAGAGTTATAATCCTTGCTTCTTTTAATAAATTCTAATAAATTCGTTGTAAGTTTCTGCTCTCCCATTTGTTCCTTTTTTCACTAAAATATAGACCAAAACAGCCCAAGAAGTCAAGTCCATCGCTTTCACACACTTTCTTATGACTGTCATTGCCCTGCAATTACTCTAAAATATTATACCCGTCGATATAAGTAAAAATTGTCGGCAATATGTCAGAAAATTCCAGAAAATCGTGTGTTGCGAAGCACAATCCTGTTTCTTCATTTCTTTCTCCTCTTTTTTCTCTCTCTCTCTCTCTCTCTCTCTCTCTCTACGTACGTACAATTATCTACTGTACCAAACGTATCTATAAATACGTCCGAAAAATCGCTCGTAGAAAATCCGTCTAGAAGGACCGGAGAAGACGAACTCACTCGCGGCGGGTGCACGCGTGGCATTCCTAGTGCCACATGCCGAGCGTAACCGTCGGAACGTAGTCGAACAACCGCCACCGCTTCCACCACCAGACAATATCGCGCATTCACAGATTGCGCTGTCAGGCGGTCGAATAATATTCGGGGTGACACGCCATGTATCCGCTATGCGGTGCGCCGCCGAGCGGCCTGTATGAGTCAGCATCCCCTAACCGCGTCGCGCCGCTTACGGCTGTCCAAGGGGGGAAGAGTTCTCGCTCCGGAGAAGAAACCGAGAAGGCAAGAAAGGGAAAAACCAGGCGCGCGCACGAGAGAGAGAGAGAGAGAGAGAGAGAGACAGAAGTTCCTCCGCGGTGCGACGATGTGTACCACGTGTCCGTGACCGATCCAATTTTTTTTTTCTTCTCTCCACGCTTCGATATACACGAATACCCTCACACTCTCTCGCTGCTCGCAAGCTCGCGCTCGTCTCTCAATCAGCAACACATCTCGAAGGCGCTGGGTATTGGCTTTGCCAACGAGATTCGTCACGCTCGACGCGCTCCTCAACCTTTGCACGAGGCGTTGCCGTGTACCCGGAATCTATTTATTCCGCGTAAGCGTCGCGTCATCTCGATACCACGAACACACCGCGCCCGTGCGTGAACACGCTTTTTCCCTCTCTCGTGGAGGAATCGCGCGAGAAATGGCGAGATCCGAGGGAACGATTCCCGCGCTCTTCCCTTTCCTTCTTCTTCTTCTTCTTCTTCTTCTTCTTCTTATTCTTGTTTTTGTTCTCGTTGTTGTTGTTCCTCTTCTTCTTCGAGGTTCCCCCTCGGTTTCGCTTTTCGCTGCCCGATGCCGGACTTTAATTAATCCGATTTACATCGTGCCGCGTGGGCCCGTGACAGAACCCGGTGCGCATACCTTCCGTTACTTCCTAATGGGGCACTCATTAGGAGGGAAATAGCCTACCGAAAACGTCCGCGCTCTGCCGAGTCGATACACGAGCATACACAACACTCCTGCTGCCCGTGCGTGTGCCTCGCGTTCCACGGAACGAGGCGAAACGAAAGGAAGATGAGGGAACTGGTTCGGAAAGGAGCGAAAAGCGTGACGATTAGAAACGCGCGAAAACGAGCGAGTAATTGGCGGTGACCGACGACGACGAACCAAGCACCACGGAGTCGGGGAAATCGGAATTACTGTGGCGGGCAGCGTGTAACTATTCGTACGGTGGGTCGAGAGAACGAGAGAGAGAGAGAGAGAGAGAGAGAGAACATCCGCGACTGGGATATCCCTCGAGTTCCGCGCCAGTGCTCGAAACGCGAGGCTTTCAGGCGCTGAAGTGTCAGGCCACTGATAAGCCGAAGGCATTAATTTTACGGCCGGACCCCTTTGCTCGCACGCCGTGCTCCCTACCCGACTAATACAATTACGTTATAACCCCGTGCCACCGAGCCGATCCTCCCTGCTGTCGACTCTGTCCTTCTCGCTTCTTCTTCTTCTTCCTCCACTCGCCCCTCGAGCGCCGCCTCTCTCGTTCGTCCACCGCGTAAAATTCGTTTTGCAAAACAGATCCCGCGGTCGGGAGTCAATTCGTGATCCCCAACTTGGATCTGCCGAGAGCGCTGCGAAAGCGAAACTTTCTTCTGACATAATTCTTGGGTTTGAACACGAGCGTGGATGTAATTGTCAGTATTGTTTAATTTAATTTTAAACGAGTCTATCGCTTCACTCGAGCGTCATGTACGTAGGTAAAGCTCTTTGCAACGGAATATTTATGTATACCAAGTTCCACGAAGTGAATCGTTCATTGGAAAAATAAATGACTAAATGAATAAATAAATTGTTATTGTAAAGGTGGATCGGGCAAATTTTATTTGAAATATAAAGAGATTTGGAAAATAAACGTTTCGATGTGAGGAAATTTTTCCTTTCCACTGATGTGAATGATAATTTAGGAATGGCAATTTTAATCGAATCAAATGAGTCGTTTGAATTAATTCGATGGTGATAAGAGGTTAAACTTTGTGCAAAAAAAAACAGCTTGAAAAATTATTTGCAGAAACAGACACAAAATGAAAAACAAAGTAGAATTATTTTATTTGATAGGCAATTGATTAAATGATTTATTGAGACAAGTCATTTGCTTGTTCAAATACACACTGAACGTAGAATTATTTCAAGATGGCAACTACCAAAGTTAGTCAGAATAACAACGAATTTGTAATTTTCTACGTTTATACCGACGAATTCGTACAATTATAAATGATCTATCGCGAAACACATCAGCAGAAGCTTCTAACTCTTTATTTTATTATAAACTTTCCCCTCGCACTTGACATTTTCTCGTTTTCAAATATTTCAAATGACTCCAACATCAAGTAATCATTTTCCAATTATAAAACGTATCTCGAGCAAAATGAATATTAATCCTAATTCGCCTAGTACGGTGTCATAGTCTGGTCTGATCCCGACACGCTATCTACGAGAGGATTTTTCATACATTCTGCTACGGATTCGATCGTTTCTCGAAAATCGATCTCAATCTTAAACGAACAGCTACAAATTCGCCACCGAGAGCCACGAAGAAGCCACGAGAAAGGACGGCCAGCAGAGTTTTTGCCGCGGGCGTATGCTAAACGGGCTTACGACTAATTCCAGGACGAGATTCTCCGGGACGGGCCGCGTCGGGGAAGGTCTTTCGTATCCTCGGCTGGGATTACGAGACAGACGTTCATCCACGCGGTGGCGGTGTGGTTCCTCCGGTCCAACAGAAAGAATCACCTCCGTTTTTGCGTGGCCGGATCTCTTAGGTGAGAAGGATCGTTCGACGCGCGTAATTACACCGCGCCATCGTTTTTACGTTCGTTTAACCGTTCGCGCGCAGTTTCGTTTGCAGATACAGTCGTAGACAGATACGTATGTACACGCATGTACATAGGCCTTGTGAATCGTCGCGAAAATCACGCGTAGAGATTCGAAGGGGTTGAGAAAGAGAGATAGATAGATAGATAGATAGAGAGAGAGAGAGAGAGAGAGAGAGAGAGGAGGCAAGAGAGGACAAGCGGGTCGAGCGAGGGTTAAATAATCTGATTAGCCGGTCTCACTGACCGTCGAGCGAAGTATGGAAATGAAGGGCATTCATTGGACAGCGGCTAGTACATCGGGCGGTTGCGGGGATCGCGTTGCCAGCATCAGCCGAGGGTGTCCGAAAAGGGTGACAAAGTTAGCCAGAGGGTGACGGGGGTTGGGCTCGTTGCGGCTGCGTATACCGGCGCGTACACGGGCCGGTAGACTCGTTCCGCGACACACTGAACGAGAGAGAGAGAGAGAGAGAGAGTGTCGCGTACCGACAATTAACTAACGAGCAGTTGACACAACTTATCAAATCGTATCGCGTCACGGAGCCAACGCGTCACACCGCCGCGCACCCGCATATCATGGGGAACGCGACTTTTTTCTTCGCCATTTACACGCCCAACCTCGATCGTGTCGTTCCTCGCGCGACGATCGACGGAACATCGAATCTCGCCGTGACTGTACACTGATGAGTTAAGGGGATGATTCTAGTGTGAAGTGCGTGTTTCTTTTTTTTTTTTAACTTTGTTGGGGAATTTTTTTTGCAAAGAAACTATTATACCTACTGCAGGTCAAATCGACGACGTTTATTTGTACGTATTTGTACGTTTTAAAATTTTTTAGGACGAAAAATGTTGAAATTAATGGCACTGCATATTCTCATAGTCGCTTTTAAAAAAAGATCGTCTCACGATTACGGTCATTCCTGCTTGTCTTGGAAATAAGAAAACGTGAATGTTCCTTAATTGGTATGACTTTGGCTATAACAAAAGAAAAAAGTCAGTAATTAAAAAAGTGGCGATACTTTGAAGTTTGATTATCTATTTTTGCATGTTTTTGTTGAACTTTGGAAGGTTAAATATTAAAAAATATTAAAAAATAAAATTTCTTGGTTTCTGGTAGGGGCAACTTAAAATTTTGAGTCAATTGGTCAAGTAGATCTTGAGATATTCATGGACACCGTTCTGGAAACATAGTTTCCAGAGAAATGCCTTTAAAGTTTAGTATTCTTCAAACAACCATAACTTCGTTAATTTTAGGAGTTCACAGAAATTTATTTTTGAAACTATGTCCTTTAAGAACATCCAAAAAAAAATCGATTTTTTTTTTCAAAAGTTCACACTAGAATACCTCCTTAAACGATCGCGGTGTAATTAACTGTACAAAGATTTTTTTAAACGAAAGAATTAATGAAATATATTCTGTATTAATATGTGGCTCGTGAATTTAAAGTTTGAATAATAATGTGTATCGTCTTGTAATTTGTTTACGAGGCTCTTTTCTTTTAGAAAAGAGACTTTAACAATTTATAAAAGTTTGAGACCATTTCTTCCACTTCGACGTGGAATTTATACAAATATTTCGCCTCACGAGCATTTTTGTCTTTAAATTAATGTTATACGACAGGACGGTGATCCTATTCTTCCAAGTTCTGTTGAGGATGTTTGAAAGTAAAGGAGGATCAAAGGATTTTAATAAACATCATTGACCAATAATAAGATTTTAATGAACATGGTTCAATTTAAATAATAATTCGATAAACGTCATTCAATTGGTCGCCTTAGTCGCTTGAGTTTATAGCCAGATCAAGTTGTGCTTCGATCTTTAATTATTATTATTATACAGTAATAATTATAGTAATTACACGTTATAATCTCTAAATTGCTCTGTCCACCGAAAGTTTCAATGAAAGATCGTTTTGAATTCTCCACGTATCAATGACTGGTATCAAACGAGGATCTAGAATTTCAAAATTTTATTATCTACATGTCGCATCGATACTGACGCATTCGCGGAAGTGTTTGTAGACACACCAGCTCAAAGTATCATAAAATGGATATTAATTCGACGTAGTAACTTTAAATCTGACAGTGATTCAGTTTTAACGTCTTTCTAAAATTTCCACGATCAGTTGTTTTCCCTGGCGTTCTGACTCGAGTCTTCGACCGAGAAGAGGAGCAAACCGACCACGTATCGCACGAGAGGATTTTGCAACCGCGGATTGCACGCGATGCTCGTTTACCCGCCTCCTTTTACCCATACGGTTCGCGTAAACTGGTTGCCGGCGAATATTTCGCGTCTCTCTCGTCTCGCTCTTCTTTCGTCCTTTATTTCTTCGACATTTTACCGCTCGCCACGAACCTTTGCCTTACGAGACTTACCAGCCGGCCGTCGTTCTCGTTTACTTTGGCCCTTTGAGAACGTTTCAACTTCGTTTCCCGTGTTTTACGCGGAAATACTGAAATCGCGAGCAACAGCGAACTCGTCGCAGACGAGACGACGAGGATTTTCTTCTTCTTCTTTTTTTGATATTCGTCGGAGGCGCGCCGCCATCATCGAGGAAAAAGTATACGTAGGTACTTGGTACCTTTGGCTGATCGCCCGGGAAACGACAGTAATTATAATTTATAATATACTGGACGTATCTCGTTACACACGTTTGTTTAACTCGAATGGTCTTCCGTAAATACGATACGATAATTAATGATTTGTTTTTCCGGATCGTACATCCAAGATTTTATAATTCGAAACGTTGCAAATTTGCAATAGTGTTTATTGACAAAGTCTGGAACAACGGTAGAGGATGTTAGAGTTTCTCAGATTAGAAAAAAAGAATTTATCGTACACGTCAGTTCTGTATGCTGTTTGAAAGAAGAAATATGCCAAATGTTTCAGGAAGAACGCTGTGTTTGAAATAATGTTATGTAATATTTATAATAATATTATTCATTGTTAAAGTTTATTTTGTCACCAGTAAGTTCGACAAGGAGACAATGTTCTGATCAAACGCATTATTCAAACACATTCAAGCAAATATTCGAAATACTTGAAATCTTCCGTGCTCGTTGAATTGATCTTCATGTACTATTTAAATATCTTGAAGAATATGATGCTTTCGGAAGATTGATCAACTGATTTGATCAATCCTGTTCGCTAGATACGTTCGGAGAACTCGATTTGATGGCAAAAATATCACAGATCATAATCGCAATAATTCTTCAATAAGAATTGAGAATTATCAACTAACGAAAACTAAAATAAATTCTCTTCGCTGTAATATTCAGAATAATCAATCCAATCCAAAGGATGTCAGAATGACGTAATTAGTACAATTGCTTCTCGATCATAATAAATTCAACAAATATTCTCGCGCGGATCGAAGCTCGTAACAATTGCACGAGTCAACAAACATCGATCCGACGGCTCTTTCCTTGACGAAACTTGCCAATTTTCGCGGGACTTGATCTGTCCTGAAGTAAGAGAGAAGCTCTCTCTCTCTCTCTCTTAAAAACCGAGCGGTATCTCGCGAGAAAAGGGAAACAGGGGTCGTGGTTTCCGGCGGAGCGTCGTCGGAAGGAAACGCGATAGTGGACACACGTTGACGCGAGAGAAAAGAGGCGCGAGGCGGGTGAAAAAGGAAAAGGCGCGCGTGTCGTGCGTGGCGTGTATGTATCTTGCGGGTGTATAAACGCGTACGTAGGCGGGAGCACGAATGAAAGCGCGAGTGTCAAAGGCAAAGCGCGAACGACGGTTAATCGTAACGCGTGGCACTCGCTCCGCTCGACGCCCGGCAAACTCTCGTCGTTTATCGAGTTCCGCGACAACCCCACGCGAACCGACTCGATCGTCAAGCACGTTGCGATGAAATCGTAGCCACGAGACCGCGATTCCCGTTTCACTCGTTGTCAGATGAACCACTTTCAGCTCCTTACGAAAGCGTGACATTTTTATGAAATGTAGACGACTATTTGTATATTGTCAAACGTAGAGGATAAGGGCAGAAAATTTTCTAGTAATTTTCTAACAATGGTAATGTATTTTTCGTGAATATCATTTAATTTAATTTTAATTTATTTAATTTTCACTTTTATCATCATAATTTTGACACTGACTTTTCCAAGTAGACGATGCTTGGACGAACCACTTTGACACTTTATGCCCCGGCATCAAGTTGACAAGTATGATATTTTTAGGAAATTTTTTTTATACCGTTAGACGGTTACTTTTTGTAAAGAAATTTTTTAATAATTCTATATATTCGTCTCCTCCACTGTATTTCGAATATTTTAATATCGTTGTTTCCAAGTAGATGAGGTCTGATTTAGACGAACCACTTTAACTCTTTACGTTTGGCATCAAGTTGACAATCGCGACATTTTTATTCAATTTTTGTATCGTTAAATGACTTTTTATATATTGTCAAACAGAGAAGAGGGAAAGAAATCTTCTAATAATTCTATGTATTTGTCTCCACTATTTTTCGAATATTTTAATTTTGCTGTTTCCAAGTAGATGAGGTCTATTTTAGACGAACCACTTTAACCCTTCATGTCCGGTATCAAATTGACGAGTGTGGTAGTTTTACGAAATTTTGGCATCGTATAATTTTTTTAAAAATATACAGCCTTTGTATCTGAATTCCTGCTTTTCGAATATTTTAATATTACCAAAGTAGAATTACCGGTAGTATATTAGACAAGCTTCTAATTGTTATGAGTAATATAGTAAAATAAAAGAATAGTAATCTTGCTTACGAAAATCCTATTTCTATTTTCATCTTGTAAATTTTATTTTCTAATTTCAATTTTTAAGCAACATTCGTTGAAACTTCTTCTTGCATCTCAATTAAAATCAGCTTTGACGATCATTGTCGCCTAAAAAATTGTCACCGTCGATAACAATTATTCGCAGACTGTTGCATACTCATTGCTAGCACAGTGTTTCCTCTCCGAAATTCACTTTCTGGAGGTACTAAAACCCTCAGTCAGACGAATCGTTTTGGAACGATTTTTGAACCACAAAACGGTGTGGTCAGGCTGTAACCGGATATGAATACGTAAATAAGTGGTAGTAACTTGGACGAACCATTGCTTTCGACGTTCGTCGCAATATAATTGCGTTTGATGGACATCTACCACAAAATTCTGTTTCTATTAAGTTGTTGCAGACGAAACGGCGAAATTCGTAATATATCTTCAATGTCTATGGCTTTCTTGGCAATGAAGTAATTTAATTTCGACTCGTTCGATTCGATGCATTTTTCGCCCGTTCCAAATAATTAAAATCATCGGTCGATTATTATTGATTATTTTGTGGTTAGGTTCATTCTTCATGTCTGTCTCACGCAAATAACAGGCTATCCCCTATTCTCTTGACGTAATTTGAAAAACATAGGTACTTGTCAGTGTTACTTTCTTGGATCGGAATTTCAATCTGCCGAAAAATGTACTCGAATTCACTGCTTCATCCACGTTCTCGTTCGTTTCGACAAATAATCTAACATTATTCGGGACGAAACACCGATCGTACTGAATTTCACAAGCTTCAAAGTCTCGAGTCGGTTCTTAAAAGCACGATCGCGCTGCATGACACTGGAACCAGCCGTTTTGGGGAGAGCGGCTCGAACGAGGAACTGAACGCATCTGCTGGAACGGCATCGAGAGAAGAGGCGAAACACGGCTAAACGACGTAAGAGCCACAGCTAAGTCCTATCCGCTCTCTATCCCTCTTTGTTTCACCGGTTTTCTCCGGTATTTCGCCGCGCGTTCCTTCCAACCACCTATATCTTTTGTACGCTCATTCCCTCTCCCTCTCTCTCTCTCTCTTTCTCTCTCGACTCGACGTTCTCCTTCGTCTTCCCTCGTCCGGTCGAACGGCCGATAGATAATTGGCGTTGCGTGCTTTGAGATAAACGGCCGTGATTGGCGAAAATAACGATTAATAATTATCCACTCGCGGGATCCGAGTCGGCCTGCCCTCTCATCTCGGATCTCTCGAGAGATCCGAGCGAACGCTCCGGCGAAATGGTGAAGGAGAGAGAGAGAGAGAGAGAGAGAGAGAGAGAGAGAGAGAGAAACCGAGCCCACGATATTTCCTCCGTCTCTGGTCGAGAACCTCTCGTTTCTACCTTCCGCACTCTCTTTCATTCCTCGTCTCTGTCTGTGCTTTGCCACCACTTCGGATCTTTCCCGGACGACGATTTGCGGGGACTCGAGCGGCGCAGTCCCCCGACGAACCTTCGTTTCATTGGTACACCACGATCGGCTTGGTTCCTCAGACCGACGAGAACTTGGAGTTTGCACCGGCTGCGCTGCTCGATTCGAGGAAGGACCGAGCCAGCAGCATTGTTAACTACCATCGAGAGTCGATCGCTACTTTCGATCAGGGTTGGAAACAGTCCCGAAACTATCGAGCGTAGAGATACGAGATGAGCAACGCAATAAATTTGATAAGCTTCCACGTTGAATTGTTGAACGTAATTTGAGAGTGTAGCTCGCGAAACTTTCGACGACTTTGTCCGTTTGGTTCTTAACACCTTGCGCGGACCATAACGAGTGACCGAACCGTATACAACAATTCGTCGCTTTATATTTCTCTTGAACTCGTCCGGTATGATGACTCGCTGGGATATAAATGATCTTCGAAGTGATGTGCTCTTGTCATTTGTTTCGTCTGGGTTACATTTAAACGTACTTAATTCCGGGAAAATGTTGCAATTTGGAACAAAAGATTCTCGACGTGCGTTCCAGCGGAAGAGGTCAATTCTCAAATCGTTGGAAGTTCGAATTCTCCTCGCTTTTGGTCTTTTTACGACTTAACTTTTACTCGCTGCTCGTACCAAGATTACACAATAACCAGAGTATATACAAGATAAATAATTTTTGTGCCTGTCTCATAACATTAAGATAATCTGAAGCATGCTGTCAAAAATCTAAAACCTGGAATATCACGTCTAAGATGTACCATCTAAAATTTGCCATCTCAGCGAAATTCCAACGCATCGTGTATCGTAATACTGTTTCAAAGCTGTTGTTATAATCATTGCAATCATCTAGCTCATTTTGCCACGCGAACGTTAAATCTGTCAACGTCCTTACTTTTCATCTACAAAAATGACTTTTCTAATTCAACGAATTAGAATCAGGCGAGCGGTGGGAAAGGAAAGAGAGGCAAAGAGACAAATAAACAACCAAAAGGTCGAATACTCGGCATCGTTTCGCCTGTCCGTGGATTTTCATCTCTGGATTACAATCACTCGCTGCAGGCGTGGAAAAATCACGACGGAAACGCTGCCTGGAGCCACGAGGCTCGTAAACGATCGACATTGTCGACCTCGTCGCATTTGCCTCCTCCCGATTTTCAACAAATCGTCGATACGTCAGGACCCGCGAGCGATACGTTCGTTTCGAGTTTAGTCTCTCGCGGTGGAACGTCCCGTTGAAGGAGAAGCGACGAGATTTAGGCGTAACGCGGACGGATTACTTTAAAAACCGCATTCACGACCACAAAACGGCGGTCGGTCGGTCTGTCGGTGAAATCCGACAGTCTAACCACCGTTTTCTCATGCGGTTTTGAAGAATCATTTCTCGATCATGAAACGGCGGTGAAGGCCACCGTTTAGCGGTGTCAGTGACGAGAAACCACACCACATGTTCAAGTACTTGTTGTTTCTTTTGCTATCGATATTTTATTATTAATATTGATATTATTTCTATTATTAACATCAACATTAAGGTTGTTGCATACGGGACATCACAGGTGCGTAGAAATCATTCGGGATACTGTGATTGAAAATATTCTTCAATGATCTTATTGAATCGTGAGAATCGTTCTGAGAGTGATAGCTGTATAGTACATACAGATTCATCTGCCCTAAAAGAGAAGTTAGACGGTAATCTTAACGTTCGTGTCCTCTTTACAATTCGAGGAGAAATTCCTCCTCTTTTTATTTATTGTCGTCTGTATAAATTCCACGTTAATGGCGTTTCGCGTATTTTCAAGGAAACAGCGATACCATTAACATCGATACGAGCATTAACATGACGGAGAGTATTCAGTAATAAATTTCTCCATTTAGCTATCTGTTCTACGGGCTGTTTCATGCCCGTGACGTGTCGTAACTATGAACATTAACTCTCAACTGTAGTTCGTCATATTCTTTATATCATTTCATATCATTTACATTATTTATTATATTTATGTACATTTCATTTTACGTTGTTTTATATTTTTTTTTAACGCATGCTATTGTCCAACTGTTCTTGAACTTTATTGCATATGTTATTAATGTGTAAAATAAAAAAGAAAAATTGAACGACTTGTGAAATCTCCCGTGTAGATAGGTCTTATGTGTTTCAATAAAAGTTAAATTTTTAAATATTAAAATTTGTGATTGTACATAAAGCATTACACACTTAAAACAACAAAAAATTATTACTATTAACGTAATTTGACTCTATAGAAATGATCAAAAAGTTTAAATCATCAATATCAAACGTCATCTTTGAAGGGATTTCAAGTAAGCTTGAAACGCGTCCGAAAATTGAGAAATGACATTCATTCGATTCCGATAATCGTTCTATCATACAACAATTAATAATTACACTATGTTTATCGATAAAAGTTGGTTCGTTAAATTAGAGATTTTTACACTCTCACGATGTGCAGGATGTGTGAACAATTTAGAGATCAATTGTCAACTCACGGGTCAACACGTGCACCAGAAGCATCACTTAGGGCAACAGGATAGGTTTCCAATAGTACATGTTACAACACGAACATACGAAACTCGAGGTTCTGGATTCATTTTCGTCTTACGAAAACAGCGGTGCAAAGTCACATTTTCGTGATGCACGTACGGCACGTTAACATTTCGAAGCACGTAACAAGAGAATCGACACTGTTGAAACGTGGCGCACATTTGGCTACCAGAGGCAGAAACGCGACTATATTTATGTCGCGTAAGTGCTACGACCAATTTCACGGTGTTCGCGGAAACGACAAACCGGTCCGTTTTTTTTTTCTTTCCTCTCCACCGTGTTTCGATCGTGTAGACGATGCACCTGAACGAACGAGCGCGCGTGCGAGCGCCACAATCTCTCGCCGCTCTCGACGAGCGTGATTTTTCGAGGCGGAACGCTTTCTCGTTCGTTCCGGTAGCAAAGACCGAGCGCAAAGAGACGCCGATAAAACTTGTCACTTAGCAGGACGAAAACCCCTTTCGGACCGCGGAGGGAAGGGGGTGGGTGGGTGGTAGGGAATCGCAAAGTTGTGCAGAGTTGCGGCGCCAGGCGGCTTCGTTTGTTCGACTCGAAACGAAGTTTAAAACTCAGCCCGCGGGCCGCGAATCTAATTCCGCCGGATCGAAGTTTCCTTCCGTCGTTTCTTCGGCGAAGCGGGCTCGGTCCCTTTCGTTCGCATCGAGCCGAGGACGCGCATCGTCACTCGCCGAGTTACCACCACCAGCGCCAGGGACGAGCTTTCCCTCCGGAGAGCGAAAGATCAACTCGACTTTCAGGTCCAAATCGACGGCGAGTGACTTGAACGAAAGTTGAAAATCGCGGACGTCGCGGCGGTGGTTCGAAAATTCGATTAACAATATCGATTGACCAGTCTCGCGTACGATTTTAATTGAAAAAAAGACACTCCTCAGAGTCTTCTGCGCTGGCCACTCGATTGCGGACCATAACGAGTGACCGTAAACAGTAGTTCGTCGTCTATATATCACTGGATAGAGATTACCAACAAGTAAAATAAATTTATTATTTATCTTGGCCTGGGTTATACTTCTATATATATTCTGGGACAAAAAATACTGTGGCACGTCATTCCAGCGCAAGAGGTTAAAAAGGAATCAACCCTTATTGCGTTTAGACCTGTATCTTTGGTCATTTGATGACTGAATACTGTCTTCAGACTTGGCTGTTCACTCGCTCTCTGAGAGACACGGTTCAGATATCTCTTCCTCCTTAGGATCATAAACGAACGTGTCAAAGACATCCTAGAATCTCACAACTTTCTTTCCAGTATTCTACCAACAAGCAAGTTGTAACTTATTGTAACTGTAACGTTATTCTGAATTGTATACAAAACGTTATTCACAATTTATAATACTCGCTGATGTCCAATTTAAAGACATTAAATTTAAGCGTCGAAACAAAATTCCACAGGATTGCAATTTGCAAATTGTAGTACTGTTATAGTACAAAAATGTTACAGTGGCTCGATATTACGAGACACGGTGTTAACCCTTCTTGTTTTTATCAAAACCCCACTCTGACTAACAGAGTAACTTTTCAAAAACTATCTCGTATCTTTCAGACCTAAACTGTTCAATACCCCAAGTAGCACTTGAACAATAGCGCCACTTTTGTGCTGTATAAAATGAAAAAAATTTCAAGTTTCTGCGCCATCGACATTATTTTCACTTCATCGCGTCACTCTCGCTTTTCTTATCTGCACGTTTCTCATTTTTTTTCTTCTTTTCGTTGGCGTAATAATTTTTGCCTACCGATATGCTCGCGACTGTTTCGACATGTTCGTTGTGAGATAATGGACGAATAAATAAATAAATAATAATATTGCGACGGATGGCTGACGCACAATTCGATTCCGCGGAATTCGATTGGCTAACTCAATGAATAACTAAATTTTGCCACATTGCCAACTATGCTTGTGTAAATTTCCCGATCGTGACGATCCTTTTTCCCCTGTCCACAACTGTTCAGTTCCAAACTTACTCTGACATATTTACATCGCACTTCGTAATTCCCCAACTTTATCGTTCTTTTTACTTTTTATTTATTCGAAACAAACTGCCTTTACGAGTATAATTGAAAACAGACAGCCATCAAACTTAACAGACTGCCAGTTCAGCTCACAGATGTTAAAATGTATATTTTCTACTCTTTCAGCAATCTGTGGATCAATCATCGTTATAGTTACAGATGTATGTTGACTATGTATGTTGCTACGGTCAAGCGACTGATGTAAGAAAGATTAGAGCCAGCGAGATAAATTGACATGAGAGTTAATTAGACGAATAAGCTCGATACTGTCAACGTGGCTATCTACAAGTTTTCACGATATGCCAACATAATTTCCAATCGAGTTGATCTCTTCATTCTCGAGATCCGTTCATAAGCTCAGATACTCGATCTTAAACTCGTTTCAACTATGCAAATATATTCTTCCCCTTGTATCTATTTGTTCCTACCTTGGATTATCTCTACGTTCAATTTTGTAATCGTCAATTTCACTTTCGCTTTTTGTTTCCTTTTTTCTTTCAAATGGTTTTTAATGACGCAATCTTACCGCAGCTTCGAAGACAGACGCTTTTTCTTAAGCGTTGACCTGTGTCGAGTGAATTTAATTTAAATGCTTTGCCCAAGAGCGTTGAGTATACTCTGTCACTTAGGTTCAAGGCAAATCTGTGCAATTTGACCCCACAAACGGACTACTTAAAGTTGCAAACAAATATTTTTAATACGTGTCCCATAATATATATCACTTAAAACAGCGACGAATAAGTTTTCCAAGTGTAATTTTTTTATTATATTTTTTCTTTCTATTTTTATTTTAAATCTTAACATGCTTTCGACCCGAGTTTACCGATAATTAAAGCACAAGATTTTCATCAGAGACGTTAAAATAAAACAGAGAAAAAGACATACAATGCAGACTACACAAGCTGTCATTTAAATTTTACATGTATATAAAATTCCTAACGAAAATTACAAATCGCAAATTGGTCATTTTGTCTATTTTGGTAGTTCCACTGTTAACCAAACGACCAGAAAGAAATTAATTGTCAGCAAATGAACATGTAAATAAATAAATTGTTATCGATGTCTAGCTACGTATTGTAAAAAAGAAGAAAGAAAACGGAAAGGAAGAGCGAGAGAGAGAGAGAGAGAGAGAGAGAGAGAAAGTACGAAAATCTCCGTAAAGCAAAGAACGTCTCTTTGAGCTTTGAACGTCGAGGAGTTTTCGAGCACAATGCCAGCCGAACGAGATCTCGGATCCGCGAGCACAATGCAGCAGCAGCCCGGACCTCGCGGCCGACCTCGCTCTCGAATAAATATCGATCATACCGGTGCCAAAAGGAAATATTATTTTCATATTCGGCGTGCATCTTGCGTCGCCTTTTGGGACGAACAGCTGCCCGCTCGAACGCGGGGACAATACCGAACGTCGCGTAATCCAATAACGCTCGACCCTCAGCCGCTGCATCCCAACCGCTAAACGTAAGAGTCGAGATCAAGTCCGACAGATCCTGGAAAGTGTCTTTGGTCCTGGGCTTTGATGATGACGGGAAAGACGGAAGGTTCGTGGAATGACTGGTGCATTTCAGGGACGAAATCTAATGCGCGAAAGTTCATTTCCTCGTATTCGATCGCTATTCATCGGGGATGAGCGTTCAATTGGTGGTCCAGGTTGATCCTGTCAACTTTCAAAATGGCAAGATTCACAGTTCAGTCCTGTAACATTGCGATTTTTATCTTATTTTGCAAAAGCTTACTGTTTCATAGAACATTGCGTTGTACAGTTGTTGAAACTACCAAGCCAGTTCCATTCTATAATAGATTTGTCTACTCACTGTATTGTTATAGGTCTATAGTCTAATACACACTGTGCTACACACTGTGAAATAATAAATGAGCCATTAGAAAAAAAGAGATAGAACGTATCTGATAGAAGTAACGTTTCTTTCCCTTTTTTTTTTAAGATTAAAATGTTATCAAAGAAGATTTACTCAATTTCAGATTACTGAGGGTTGATGTTGAGATTTTTTGCATCACTTGATCCAATTGCATGTATTTAGGATACTCAGATTGTGTCATCTGTACAATTGTACTGATTGATATATACTGATATATTAATTGATATATATATATATATATAATTAATATATTTATATATATTTTTTAATTAATATTTTAATTTTATTTAATTTTAATTTATTACTTATTATATATTTATATATTTATTTATTAGCTACCAGAAATTAATAAGAGGATAAGTGGTATAAAGGGAATATGGAATGTACATATAATACAAAAAATAAAAGGCGATAAATGGATCTAGCAAAAAAAAAAGAAAAAATATAATAAAAAATAATAATGTATAAAATAATGATAATAATTAAATAATAATGTAAAAAAGAGAACAACATAGCAGAATTAAATTACATATAATTTAACGAGTATCATAAAGATTCTGGGGATGTTGCTCTATATCTGTAAAGTATAGTTTCTTAGAATAATAGAATAGAATTCCTCAAATATCCGATATTTAAAAGAAAAAAAAAAAAAAAATTGAGTGAAAATAGTTGGATTTCAAAAATGATATCTACCTTCTGACATCTAAGATCTGAAGATTTCGTTTCATTCCACTATTGAAGAATTAATTTCCATTAACTAATAAATAAATATAATACACGACGATTCGATGTATTTTGTACTTATAAGAGATTTGTACATCTAACGTACGTTATGGAATCGGATTACTATTGATTGACTCAAGTTTTTGAATCACGATCGGAGAGGTCATTCCACAAGTGAAAAGAAGAAAAAAGGAAGTAATAAAAAACGAGCACGTTAAACGATTCGAAAGCAGACAGCTCGTCGCCACTCAAGCCTCCGATGAATTTGGAAAATCTCCACGAACGTTCAAGCAACTTCACTCTGCCATCGTAGGAAATATTCTATAATAACAAAAAAGAGAGTCTCGGCCATGGAATGAGGGAAAAGGTAACAAATCTTGGCTGCGTCTGATCGCTCGTCACTTACTCGAGAACGAATCGAATCCAAAAAGATCACGGAATCTCGTCAGCTATTGAGTACGATCCTCCCCGAAACTCACCACCTAGAAATCCGTTCCAAAATCAACACGTAGCGATCGATGTCATCGTTGACGAGTGTCGAAAGCATGCAGGATCGGCCAAGCGAATCGCGATACCGCTCGAGGATAACCGGTCGTGGACAGCTCGTTTTGTAATAACGAGACATTAAGGTAAAACCGGCGACGGTATCACCTTCACGAGGATAGTGGAGCGGCGGACGATGGCGGACTATGGCGGACGCGGCGACGTCGAACAAACCTGGCGGGATTATTAGTCGCGCTCGTGGAGAGCGCGCGGGTGCAACCTGCGCCGGCATCGCGTCTCTGTCGCAATCGAGCCGCATACACGCACGGCAAATCGGATAATCCGTCGCGACAATAGGTCGGGAGGTTAAGCGTGTTTGCTCTTCTCTCGAAGACGCGTTCCGCGCGACAATGGGAGCCTGGCGAGAGCGCTTTTCGTGGTTCGAGCGGAGGAGAGAGGGAAGAGAGATGACTAGTCCGAAAGAAAGAAAGGAAGCCTAGAGGGGTCGCTACCTTGTTTCGTTTGAGAATAAGAGAGAGAGAGGTAGGAGGGGGTGGAAGGTGGGGGGAGAGGCGATTTTTCGAAACGGGGAAAAAAAAAAAGAGGAGGCGCGCAGTGAAGCCTACGGATGGCACGAGTCGCCAACGGGCCAAGTGCACGCCCGAATCGGCCACAATGAGGCTAATCAACCGACGAGTGTGCACACAATCGACAACAAACCGTATATATTCGCCGGTCGGTCGAACGGTGGTCTTCTAAGGATGATCTTTATCTCGGCTTGTCGTTCGAGGATGTTTGCCCCGTCGAAAATTTGTTCGGCGGGCACGGCCACTCTCTCGGCCGGTGAGAGACGATCAGCCAGCCACCAGCTGTCTTTTCTTTCTTCGAGGAGCCGAGGATCGAGTCGAAGATGGAATCGGGTGTGTCGAATCGCCGTCGACGACGATCCCGGTGATATTTAAAATCCGTTAGGAAAACGAGGGCGCGCGATTTGTTCCAGCCATCGACGAAAATCCCCTGGTGATATATCTCACACGAGTGGAATCACGAGAGGTTAATTGGAATATTTCGACGTCGACGAAACGAGTACGAGAGTGTGATTAATCGAGCGTAACTTGGGCTTTATTCGCTAGGAAAGGCCTTGTCTTCTTGCGCGTGATTTTCAATTATACTATCTTCTTAATCCGTGCATCATCTAGTAAACACGATGGTGGAACTTTCCGGTGAAATATTCTTTTCTTTCTTCATCGGTGGAGTTTTTTTGTTCTATATTATTATGTAATAATCGTAGAAGAACGAGTCATAGTACGTTTCATTCGAAAACTTTTGACATCAAAGATCGAATCCCATTAACCAATAAATAAATAAATGTACGTTGAAACAACGAAGCCTAATTAATTAGTATTCTTATATCAAATTCGAAATTTAGTTTATTGTAGAAAATATGAGTAATTTGCTGTATGTCGTTCTGATTATTAATACAATTATTTTGCATAACAATGATCTTTCCTTTTTCCATTGTTATTTTATAACTATTATTAGACACTTTCAAGAATTTTGCTATCTACAAGCAGGCTTTATGATCCAATGGCCATTGTATTTGTATAAAGACTATTCAACCTCATTACGTGAATCTTATGGCAATCATAGACTTTATGTTTCTCTTCGTTTAAGTTAATATTTGAAAAGTCGCGTACGTATGCGTGGCACATGTCACGAAAATTTTATGTCATCTGTACGTCGTTGCAAAAGAATTATATCCGTCGTTAAAATTAAACATCTCGATCTCGGACGAGGCTCGGTCCATCGGCAAAGGTTATCACGATCAAACTTTCCGCCAACTTTCGCCGCTCGTTCGATCGAGAATCCCGCGATAGTCTCCGCGCATAACGTGACGAGTACATGGTTGATAACCCGAACTCTCCGGATTCACTTCAATGTTTACATTTTATAATTTTATATTGGCTTGTAAGATAGAGGATATTCATCGCGCTACCAATGACGAGATACGCTCACATTATCAACGAGAGGATAGTCTCAAGACTTTCAGAATGTCCAAGATGGAGCTGTTATCCCGTCTCTCCCGGATTTGTCTCGGTTTCTTATCCTTTCGCTGTCCAATAAAGTCACGAAAAACGCTCGAGACGCGAGAACTGAATCAGAAGGTGGAGAACTGGCGGTCCTGTCTCCCCCCCCCCCCGCTACTTTTTTGGTCGGTAGAACTATCCCCTCCACTACGTCAATCTCTCCGTTCCTAGGTTTAGCTTATTGGTTAAGCTTAACCTCTTGCGCTGGTAACTGGTTCGCGGACCATAACGAGTGACCACACCGTACACAATAATCCGTCTTCTTTTTGAATTCATTCATATCACTGGAGAGCAATTACCAAGAAGTAAATAAATTTATTATTCGTTTTGCCTGGGTTACGTGAAACTAAGAAAATATTGGCAATTTTAAAATGGAAACTAATTTCCATGGTGGGACAAACTGAAGACGAGTTACGAGAGATAAATTTCGGAATATTCGTCGTTTGATGAAACTTCGGCGGGATAAATGATTTAGAAAATAAGCAGACTTGAAACGTATCGAAGATACGAAATCTTTGTCACTTGAGAAGCATCGCGGATTTCGGCTGTGATCCAAACAGAGTTCGAGCATGCTGATTCTTGAAAGAATCTCGAAGGAATCCCCCGTTGTGATCGATCGACCGATTGTCACAAGATTCGACGACTCGGATTCGTAATTCAATAGCTCGGAATGTACGGGGATGTGACGTAATAACGAAAATGAGAGAGAAAGAAAGGTTGAGGAACGCGCAGCTGCCAGCAGAGAGAGATCGACACGCCCACGGGGGCAACTCTTGGGGGTTCGCAAAGGAAAACATCGGCAGAATGGATAGACGAGCGAACCGGTCGAGAGAGGTCGTTATCTCTTTCACAGGGCGCGGAAAGCGAACGAACCGACGAAAACACGGGGCCATTCTTCGGGGCCGCGGGACGCTCGCACGCTTCGAGAACCTCTCCAGGAACGAAGAATGACGATGCCTCCGATGTCGTGGCATTACGCGCCTGTCAATGTACAAATCACAGCCCATTTACTCCATTCAAAGCTGCGCTCGTTTAACGACACTTGGACAGGAGGTACCGGTCGTAAATTTTCACACAAGAATCTCTCCTTTACCTTTTCTCACTTTCTCACTATCTCTCTCGCCCCCTCGCCTTTAGGCTACGATCATACGCGAATTCGGACGGAGGAATCCTTCGAAACAAACAAAAAGTGGCTATACTTGCGTGTCATTTTTTTTTTTTTTTTTTTTTTTTTTTAGTAAATTGATTCTTAGTCTCTAGCGAAACGAGCGATCAATTAATTTTAGTGAATGTGGTTTGATAAGTACTTTTAATAACGATACATTTTTTTTTTTAATTAATACGATATGTATTGTAATTTTGTAGGTGAACAGATTTATAGGTCAGTAATGTTTGAAATAAATACTTTCTAGTAGCGATACATCCTTCTTTTGAAAATGATACAATACATACATATTATAGTGCCTACTGTCCATAGATATTTAAACGTAAAAATATACTTCGAACGAGGGTGTTTAAACCTAATTTTGTCCGAGTCAATCCTACACAATTCATGCGTAGATATGATGTATCTCAAATAGGACTGGGCACGTGTGCATTCGTATAAAATATTGTGATGATAAATCCTAAAGCAAATTAAACGAGTATTGATTAATATAAACGAAGGAAGAAGGTGGATGAAAATTTATCTCGCACGTACATATGTTCTACACCGGGATTTTAAAACGACTGAGATACTCGTTACAGATAGAATTCGACCAACCGAGATATATCGCCTGTTTCAGTTTCAAGTTTGAAAGCCTGCTTTATTATAAACAAAATCGAACCGCTCAAACAGCGTACATACTTTGTAACAACCACACACACTGACTGTTAGTATCAGGGAATTAGTATCAGAGAACAAATAGTCAATAATGATAATTGAAATGTTATTTTTCGTTCACATAACGCAAGTTTAGTCGACTCGACCAGCAAAAATTCGTTTAATCAAGTATAATCAACTATTGATTAAAATCTGAATCTACACGTGTAGCGCACAAGCATAATGTATGTAACGTGCAACGTTCTCTCTCTCCGAATCACCGACAGAACCGCTCGCATCGTGTCGCTCGAATGGAAATCTGCAAAACGGCCGTTTTTCCCACCGGCTCGTTTCACCTCGATAATTGCACGCTCTGAACTTTCGACGCCAGCGAAATTACCCTGGCCGTTCCTCTTTCCTTTCTTTTTTCTTTTTCCCTTCGCTCACCTTTCTGCTCGTTTCTCCTCGTTCGAGGAACGTATCCGCGTCGCAGATAAATAATCACGCCGCTAATCGAGCGGAGGAAAGCGCGATACACGCATCCGCCTGCGTAACCAACGCGTAACATTTGCTCGTCTCTTTCGCCGATGGTACGCGCTCGATTTGTTTTTCGCTCTCGCGAGTCGCGCGAGACCAATACGCGAAATAATTCCGCGCAATTTCCGGCGATCGCGACGAACGATTCGCGACACGATTAATCGGATATCACCGTCCGATGCGTCGATGTTCGTACAATAGGCGGAGCAAAGAGATAACGAACGCGAGCGGGGCGAGTCGCGCGCTGCGCGGGAATTAATTTCAACTCGGTGGAAATTGAATTACACTTTTTTCCCCTCCCCTCCCCTCCCCTCCCTCTTCCCTCTCCCCGCCATCGTGTAGAGCCAGGTGAAATTCGCGTTTAAAGGTGTTCGTACGGGATTGTAATTGCGGGAAATTCGATCGGGGCCGGGAGCGCCGGAGATTGGATTACCGCGACGACGAACTTTAATTCGCGGCGTTACTCGTTCCCCTCTGTCGCGATCGCAGCAAAAAAGATCGAGTGCAAAAATTTAAAAAGAAAAATTGTTTGGCAATTGTACATGCTGTTGCATGCGAGAAAGACATTCAGATCTTTTTCAAGCACGTTCTATTCTACACTAACAGGGTACATTCGGATGGACTCTGTCTCTTCGGTTTGAAAATGTTTTACAGACATTGAGTTTTTAGAAATATTTATTAATGTCCTTTTATATCTTTTTTTTTTTTTAGAAATGTTTCTATTATTATTATTAATTATTTTTGTATATTGTAGAAGTATTTTCGACATTTTTGATAACAAACTGAGCTATTGGAAAGTAATGTCTGTTTTCAAGTTTCTTTGCAAGACGTTGCACTGTCTTTTTAGTTGTCATTGTATTATATTGTATTACAACTATGCGCCGCCCTTTAGAAAATGTATGCATTTATTATTTTGAAACGCAACTGCAACAAATCCAGAACAAATGGACATGACACTGTTAGACGAAACTAAAGAGAATAAAATCGCGATATTTAAATCTTTCTCGTACAATTTAATATAGAAATTTTTCGAATGTTACAAACAGTGTCTTTCACTAACTTTTCTCGCGTACAACAGCACAATTTGAATTTCGATGAGTCACTCGATGACCAAAGTCGAGGAAAATGACGATCGTACGGTTTATTAACATACATACATATGTAGCTGCATTAATCGTCTTTGTGTTAATTCGAACTTTTTCTGTCACTCTTCTAACATGTATCAATGGTATGATAATAGACTTAAAATCGACGATCACTATATATGCACGCATGCATATGTACTACGGTCGACAGTCGACCACGTTTGAGACTATATTACACCTATACGTTATACTAACCACGTTACGTACGACCTCAATGTCGAGTCAATTATTAACGCTATTTATATTTCGTCAATTTATCCGTTTTTACGATTCTTTTATAAAGATTCGCGAGTCTGTTTCTTAGTTGAAGTAATTATATTATTGTCTCGACGACATGTCAATATTTCGTACGATTACAATAACTATTATAATGATACATATAATGATACTAATATAATGATACATTTCATTTTGTATTTTAAATAATTCGTAGACCAACAACGTGTACAGTTCCATTCTTGCAAATTTTATCCATAAAATCTAATATTTTACTTGTTAATGTGCCCTTACGTTATTTATCATTTGCCAGACAATAATACAATTTCAGTTGACCGAGCTTCAAAAAATTCTTTCTTCTATATATTACACTTGTAAAAAATTTTACTACAAATATATAAATACACTCTATATGTATGTATATTTATAAATAGACTGTGGATGTTTATGCATTTTTTGGAAATTTCAAAACAAAAAGATCTACATACAGAGATACACAATAAAATATAACTCTGTTTATATCGAGAGACAAAGAGTGTTCTTATAAAAGGAATTCATCTATTTTTTTCTACCACTTGTGATTTTTCATTCAACTAGTAAGAATTTATATTCGCATCGGAGGACTTTACGAAACTTTTCATACAAGTAAACTGACGTATAGTGATAATTCATTCATCAATAATAAAATTTTGGATCCAAGTTCTACTTTGCCGTACTGAACTGAAATCAAGTGATTAAACAGGACAAAAACAGTCTATCTATATGTATGTTGTAATAAAATCTTGACTGCACTGAAATTGAAAGTACACTAGTTTATATTTTGGGATCGATGTCCGACTAATACAATTAAACACTCATCTGTTTTCTACGAAAATCTGTTTTCTACACTCATTTGTGAAACTATCTTCTGACAAGATCACGTCTATCCGAATTAAGTGGGCAGTATCGTGCTTATCGTGACAAGGAGTGAGTATATTTTGCATATTTCCTGTTTGATAGGCCCTTCTCAGTCGTTCTATTATCGCCTCGCCGCGCTAGATCGCGAAAATTATCTTTCCATCGGACACGAATGCTGTCGAACTGGTGTACCGAGGTGTGACCAGCGCTGCAGACCGGTTCCTTTTTTCTTCCCCCCATCGACATAAATCGATCGAACCGCCCTTTCTATCAAGTGATTTCCACAGTGAAGCAGCAGCTAAATTAGCGTCGCCAGATATCACAACGAAAGGTAACGTCGATCGTGTTGTTCGCGACTAATCGTCGTTCTCGTTTGCTTTTTTGTCATTTACTCTTCGAATTGAGATTACAACTTCTACCGACAAATATCTTTCTTCGTTTGATTTTTTGATGTCTAAATGAATTATCTGCAACTGTGAAAACTGTAGAACGGGTTGCTCAATTTTGGCGAACAACGACTCTTCGATTGTCACGCAATAATAATGCGAAAAATTTTGAAATTTCATGTTCAAACAGTGTCGAAAAATCTCGTCAATGTTGAAAGTTTTGTCAGCTTTCCGAAGTCTTGGAAACTTCGAAGGTATTTGAATAAGTTTTGAAAGCCTATCTATCTATTCAATACTTTGCAGGCATTGTAAATTTAGTTTGCAAATTCCAAACAGTAATACCATTGAAATGTCAATATTTTACAATTATTTTGCATTGAGTAAGTAAATCAATGAAGCAACAAAAGAAACTCTAGAAAGTCCAAGATAGCGGAAATACATTTTCGTAATTTGCGATTGTTGAGAAAATATTAGTACTATCGGTCCCTAATAATAAAAATATTCCACGTATAAATCATTACAGTTCTGTAAATCTAAATAGAAATCAACGTTAATTTTTACTCAATAAAATTATTAAAATTATTTTTATTACTATAATTAATAAAATTAACATGGCACTTTGATGGCTAAAGCCAAAGATTTCGACTGGAAGCCGAACGCAACTTTGAAATACTTTATTGTTCGAATCAGGTATGCTTCAAACTATTTGCAATACGATTTTCATCTTTATCGCCTATTATGATCGGACTTTTATCATTCCAGAAATTTCTCTTTGCAAAAGTACAGTGAAGTATCGCGAGTTTTCGATCGTTCGATTTTTTGTCGTTTGCTTTCAGTTTGCCAGAAACGTGCACGTATAATTAATCAATAAGGAACTAATACTGAGAAACGACAGTCGACAATGTAGTTGTGCGCGAGCGCACACATAGAGAGCGAGTGTATGCCGCACGTACACACGTACGCTCAAATATTTCAAACGCTTGCAAAACACTCGTAGAAAAAAAGAAATCAGAAACGAATCGTTGCAAAAGGAAGATCGCAATCTTCAGTGGCAAGGAGGTGGAGTTTAGTTACGATAACCCGGGCTATAATAACCTAACAACTTTTCATCCAATAAATCGTCGAAAAATCGGCGGGTCCGAATGGGGAATAGCCCCCTTAAAACGTTTGCGCGGTCCTCGCAACGCGATTCACGACGGCCGTCGTTCCCAGCTACTTACCGGCCGTGAAATATGAAATTAAATTCATTAGGCTTCTCGCGGTTATAATAAATCGAACGATTGTGCCGGGATAGAAGACGTAGCGGGCTTATAACTCAGACGGTTTGAATGGAAAATGATGAGAAATGTCTCTCATTGAACGCTGGGGGGTCTCGGATCCTATGTCCTTCCCTCCCGTCTTTCTCTCTCTCTCTCTCTCTCTCTCTCTCTCTCCCTCTATCTTCTCTATCCTTCGCGATGCCTTGCGTCTTCCTTTTGGCGGTCTTTTTGCCTCTCGGCCACCGCGCGTAGTCGCCTTATCGCGCGATCCGGAACGCCGAGCAACGGCCGCCTCGATCTCAGCCACGCTCGATCTTCGAATCCGACCATCGAGCTCGTTCACAGATAATCTAATTTCGTTTCACTTCACTTCGCGCTCTTACGTTCTGTTTTATTTCTCAGAGGAGGAAAGAACCGAGAAAAGAAACTGCATCGAGTGCGAGTAATTTTGAGACAACGGAGATTCCTTTCAATTACGAGCTATACGACGAAATCGAATTTCGTTAGCGCTTACTTTAGCTTCTACGTACGATCTGCTTATCATAGCGAATCAAAGTGTTGGTGAAAGAAACGATAACGTTGTTGATGGTCTCGATCCTACGGTTCTCCTAGAGCGATCATTTCATTTGCATAGTATCGATTCGCATCAGGCACTACAAGTGGAGAGCACGTGATGCAAAACTTGGAGATCTACGCTGAATCCTTCCCGATCGAAGGTCGTGTGTATTTAAACCTTTGCACTCGATTTACTTTCAACGTTGTTGGGCGTAAACTTGTATTTAGTTTTAAGGAAACGAATTAAAGTAAAGAGAAAACAATTTCGCGCACAGCTTGTAACCACAAACTGTACTGACAAATTAACAAAACTTGGCAAACTGTTGCCGAGTGGGATCTCG
The DNA here is from genome assembly GCA_036937485.2 of Tetragonisca angustula. Lineage (NCBI taxonomy): Eukaryota > Metazoa > Arthropoda > Insecta > Hymenoptera > Apidae > Tetragonisca > Tetragonisca angustula. The sequence goes on along the minus strand of JAWNGG020000282.1, from coordinate 255,202 downwards.
AATGCCACACAGTGTTTTACAATTATTCATATCACCATCTACAGCGTGACGTACATACATACGTGTCTTAGAATAAATTAGTGTTGTCAGCTCTAGTATGACGTACGAGTTCTATGAAACAAATTTGTATTGTCATCTCCAGCGTGACATAGGAGAGTGCAAAAGGTTAACTCGGTAAGGAAATCAAATAATGCGCAATTTCCCTCGAACAAAGTTTCGAGTGCAAATGGAAACCCAACGTTTGAAAAATGTTGTCCAGTCAAAAGTTTGACACATTTGACGTATCGAGAGATTTTGAAAGTCTTTCAGGAGTGGAGCTCGAGATTGCTCGCACTACAGAAAGTCACAAATACAACGTTCATACACGATTACATGAAATACAACGATTGAAAATTTCATGTTCGACGCTTTCTGCAAGGAGTGTGCAATTTTTTTTTAGAGTCTCGCGGTCAACGACACGCGAGGAACGACTCCGATCGAACGGAGCGAGGCACGAGCTCGGCCGTTGGTTTCGATACCAAGGATCCCGAGACTCGACGAGTCTAGGAGGTCGAAAAGAGGCGCGCTGGCGCGCGTCGTTTTCCGGCTTTCGCTGTCGGGCTGGCAGAACGGGTCGTCTCTCCCACTCCTTTGGCGAACGCGGCGGCGAAATAACGGTTGACTCGCCGCGCCGCGCCGCGCCGTAGAAACGATCCGCGGTAGTTAAGTTATTAAATTTATCTCCTCCAGTCAGACTAAAAATCACGGTGATTTATTATTTTTTGCTGCTTAACGACGCGGCTACGGAATATGGCCCGGGGTACGACGCGCTTCCCCTATTCCCTGTTTCCACGCCCGCGTTCCTCCTTTTCTTCTTCTGGTCCCGGCCGCGTCGCGCCTTCCAGCTTCGCCGAGGCTTTTTTCCGAGCGCCCGACCGTCCGTCGCGGGTAAAACTCGCCGCGATAAATTCTCCGCTCCTCGCGCGGTTCTTCGCCGACCGATTATGTATATCGTGGCTGACGACTTTTTTCTTTTTTTTTTCTTTTTTTTTTCTCCTTGCGATCGGTGACTTTTGCAGCTGACTATTACGCTGCGGTCGCGCGGGGAGAGACGAAAGCGAAACGTTCGAATCGAGCAGGTAAAGAATGTAGACGCGTTGTTCAAGACAGTGGGCAGTACCTTCAGAATGCTGCATCGCTAGAGCTAAAAACGGTCAAAATGACCAATTTGTAATTCTCGAAAATTTGTGGAAATATTGGTAGATGTAAAAGAGTGTATCTGTAGATTTGGATGATTTTTCGTAAAGTACGTACAGGGTGGTACAACCGAGTAGGAGGTAAGTCTGCGTGAAAGAATGAAAATTTGTTCATCTTCATTTTCGAGAAAATATTATCAAATATACTTAAACAAAATTTGGCTAATTCTGTACTATAATAATCGACACGAGGATATTGTGTACACGAAAATATTATATATTATAATTTATATAATTTAATTTATAATATATAATATATAATTTATATAATTTTCGTTTGAAATTGTGTACATAAAACAGTGGATTGTCAGAGATTTAAATCATTTTTCGTAAAATACACAACACTCGAACAGGAAGCAATTCTACGTGAAAGAGTGAGTCGAGAAAAAACGAATACGATCTTTTCATTAAAGCTGACCTTTATTTCCAGAATTTGGCTAATTCCATACTAGACGTTAGAAGATTCAAATTTCATGCCCAAAAGTAAATAAAAAACGTATTGATTGGATCTTTCCGTACAAGGTGTCGTTTTTTGAAACAGACTTTCACCGAAGGCTTCGCTGAAACTTAGCTTCAGTGACTGAAATTTCCCGAAAAAAGTACGTACAGGGTGGTACAACCGAACAGAAGGTAACTCTGCGTAAAAAACGAAGGCTCCGAAACGAAAGAATGAGTTCTATTCCGCGTGCACCTTAATAAAATAAAAGGTCGCGCAACCGGTTGCGTTACAGGCGTCATTTCGCAATACCCGAAAATTCACCCGATGTGAACGTACGTACGTACGTACATTGTCTATGGACAGTCAACTCGCATCGTCTGGCAGTGTCGTTCGACAATGTGTACGCGGACTGTCAGCGAACGATGCCCGTCGGTCTCGGCCAAGCTCGAGCAAATGGCCAAACGGTGATGATGCTGGTTGGCAGAACGTGACGCCGCGTGTGTGACACGACGCGATACGTCGTCGAGCAGAGTCGAACGGAGGACGACGACGACGACGACGACGAGAGTACGGTACCAGAGGAGTGTACCGGTGGGCTGCTAGTGGAGGGAGGGAGGCAAGGTGCGATCGTAGGTTCCGCATTCTCCGAGCAGCCCCGAGAGCAGCGAGAATGCAGCAGACTCGTCCTGCGGATGAGCGCGAGTCTGTGGTTGCACGTTGACGCGATGCGCTCGCGACACGGTCCGCCTCGCGCTGAACGAGGAGAGAAGTCGGAAGCGGAGGAAGTGTTTTTTCTTCTCTCTCCACGCGTTGGACGGCGTAGTCGCGCGGGAGGGCAAACGCGATCGAACGAGCGGCCGTTGGGATCGGCGAGCTTGGCGGTCGGGGGCCAGGCGCATCGAGCAACCGAGCGGGCAGGCCGATGCACGCGCGCGGCTTATAAAACGACGGATTCCCTCGAGTATATCGAGAGACTCGTTCTCGCGCACGAACCTTGACGCTAATGGCATGCATTACCGCTAATAATAGTCGAGGAGGGAGGATGAACGCTCTCGCCGGCGAGGAGAGGGATAGAAAACCGAGATAAACCGTGCAGAAAGGAACGGGCAAGAAGGAATGGAGAGAGGAGAGAAAACCCGAGATACAGCCGAGCACACACACACACACACACACACACACACACACACACACACACACACACACACACACACACACACACACACAGAGCCGGTGTGCCTTTGGAAAAATTCGCGCGTAATTACGAGCGAGGCGGAGGCAGAAGGAAGAGCACGAGTCCCGGCGCTTCCTGTTCTGTTCGATGGTTTGCTCCTCGCGCGAGACGCGAGTCAAAGACGCGCGTTCCCCGTGTTCCTCTTGCCATCATTTTCTCGCGACTCCGAAATGGATCCGATCTGGTCGATCGAGATGAGGTTTGAGGAGCGCGAAGGAAAATTGCAAACAGAGGAAACCAGATTCCAATGCGAATTTGCAATTATAATGTAAACTTGCAACTCGAACAAGTAACTCCAAGTACCTAGGAACGACTGAAATGTCCAGATTGAAACAAAATACGTGCAAGGTGAATTCTCGATCCTATGTCGACGATGCGATGGATTTACACACTGTGATAAATAAAATCGTACGACTTACACACATGTAGCTTTGTTTTCAAGTTGCAGATGATTAAAGAAAATGTACAATATATGGTACGAAACTGTAACGTATCACGTGATTCGATTCATACGATTTAACATATTAGCAAGTTAATTAGCTTGACTGTTGAATAATACTTAAATGTGCTACGACGCGTTAAGGCACAAGGTGTATATTGATCACTTTCTTCAATCAACTATAACTCGAAAACTAAGATACGTATAGAACAAACTAGATTTTTGCTGTGTATTATACCATTATATTATTATTGTATTATAATATATATTGTAATAGTGTTTATAACTATATTGTACATACTGTTCATGTATGGATTTGTTACGTGCAATTAAGAATACTTCGCAAATTTAGACAGTCAGTGCAATAATATCAGTATCAGTTGTCCTTGTTTAACATTTATAGCACTTCCTACACTAAATCTTGTAAAGTTGCAGGATCATATGTCTGCCAAACGAATGTTGGATAACCAACCTGACAATATTGGCTCAATACTAACCCTGAGTCAGTGATAGTCCCCCTAAAATGACCTGCAAACACTTGTTCGTTGAACAAATTCCAGCAGTTGGTCGTTTCCCCCTTTACCAAAAAACATAAATATAAAAAGACGTGCTGGGAAGAGGAAGCAGCAACTCTTTCTCAGATTAGAGGACTTGTAACATAATCTTTGACCACGTAGAATAAAACACTAAAAACTACAAGCGGCGTTCCTATACGCGGAATCCAACACAGACAAAACTCGCTATGCTTTAGGCTCTTTCCACATTTCTCACAGCGTCGTTCAAACTTACCATCGATCGTTAACCACTTGCGCTGGCAATTGATTGCGGACCATAACGAGTGACCAAACCGTATAATTCGTCGCTTTCTTTTTGAACTCGTCGGTACGATACCAATGAATAGAAATTATTGAGAAGTAATAAATTTATTGTATTATACTGCATCTTACTTTTGTCTAAACTATATTATAACTATATTATACTTTTGCCTGGGTTATACTTAAATATACTTAAAACTGAGGAAATATTGCAATTTTGGGAACAAAAAATTCTCGACGTGCGTGGCACGTCATTCCAGCGCAAGAAGTTAACCACTTGCAACTGATTGCGGACCATAACGAATGACCAAACCGTATAATTCGTCGCTTTCTATTTAAACTCGTCGGTACGATATCGCCGAATAGAAATTACTGAGAAGTGATAAATTTATTGTATTATACTATATTTTACTTTTGCCTAAATTATATTATAACTATATTATACTTTTGCCTGGGTTATACTTAAATATACTTAAAACTGAAGAAATATTGCAATTTTGGGAACAAAAAAATTCTCGACGTGCGTGGCACGTCATTCCAGCGCAAGAGGTTAACCACTTGCGCTGGCAACTGACTGCGGACCATAACGAGTGACCGAACCGTATAATTCGTCGCTTTCTGTTTAAACTTGTCGGTACGATATCGCCGAATAGAAATTACTGAGAAGTAATAGATTTATGTTTGACTTGTTTTGCCTATTTCGTTTACTTGAAACTTAAAAAACTGAGGAAATGTTGCAATGTTGGAAACAAAAAAAAGCACGTCGTTCCAGCGCAAATGGTTAAATCTTCGTAACGCCGATTCTCGTTTTCCATCATCTCGTCTCGCGCGAAAATATATACAGCAGCACGCCCGCCAGGGAACAGCCGCGAGTCACGACCCACGTCTCTCGACGTGGAGAGCGAGATCGCTGAAAGACGCGCGCTGGCCATGGTCTTCGGTACCGTTACCTCGCGAGGGATCGCCACCGCGCGTCGATGACCTTTCGGGGCGCTCGATGTTTCGCCGACTTCTTCTCTCCCCCCCCCTCCCCCACCCCTCCCATCCAATTTGTTCCCTGCTCGTTCTCGCGAAATTGACGCTGATCGTTCGTATTGACGACGAGAGGACAAAAACGAAACGAGATACGGACAATTCGCGTGGAAGCTTGGCAAAACTGCCTTGGCAAAACATCTCAGTTTGGAAGAAAGCGCGTCGAACGTTCTCGTTTTATCGATAAGTTTTATCGAGGCACGTTGGCTGGAATGGCTCGCGCGATCAAAAGGAAACGCTATCGCGTGGATCAGCAGACGGAACACGGTCGGATCGCAGGTGATCGCGCGAAACAGCTGGCGGTCGTGGAGGTGATCGTGGCGCGTTTCGACGACGACGACGTTCAATGTTCAATTCCGGATCGTTGGAAAGGTGCACGGTCATCGAAGCTAACTAACCCGCCGCTGCTGAAAGTCGCGACGAAAGGTTTTATATACGGTAGTCGGCGCGCTCGGACTATAAAGCCGCTCGCGGTTAGGGAAGCGGAACAGCCCGGCAGCGAATACGAGCCTCGGCTAATTGCGGTAATTGCGTTACGCGCGCGCGTTCGCAACGAACGCGATTCGCCGTGATTCGAGCGATTCGGCGAATAGTCGCGGTAATTCGTTTCGGCAAATTCCGAACCGTGAATGGGCTTGATTTTAAGTCTCTGGGATTATCTTTGATTTGTTTGAAGGTTTCCTCTTTGAGACTTTGTCAGTTGTCCTCAGTTCTCTTTTTTTTTCTTTTTTCTTTTTTTTTTTGTGGAAAATCGATCTATTTACGTGTTGACGTTCTGAGAATCTTCGACTTGATATGTAAGGAGATGTGCAAACTTTTCTTTCTCTAACAAAATATACGGAGCTGCGTACTTTCTCAACAATTTTGGACTTGTTCTCTATTCTTTTGTCGAGACTTTTCAAGAAATTTACAAGACTTTATTTCATTTTAAGTTTTTTTCCTGTCAGATTTCTCTGTTTCCTTTTCTGCACTTGTATCTACTCTGTGTGTGTTATTCACTTTCAGTTTGTATTCCTTGTCGCGAAACAAATAGTTTAATATTATAATAAAAGTTCACTGATTCTTCGTTCACACGACACGTACAGATTCGAGCAAATAGATTCATTTAGAAAGAATTCGTTTAATCGAGTACTGACTAAAAAAATTTGGTTGAAACTCCACTGTAATAAATGAATAATCCAATCGCTTGCGCGTCGAATATATAATAATCCTTCGAAGTTCGAAGTAGGAACGAGCCCGAAACTAATTTTTAAATTTCTCGAATTTAAATATTCGAATCCGAAATATCGTGAAGATTCGAGAAACTCTCGAACCTTGAAACGCTAGTTTTATTTCGCAAGAGAAATTCATTCTCAATAATAATTTCTATTGTCCATGGTTAAACGGAAACGTCTATCCAAGGTTCTTATAGCGCTAGACTGTAATCATGTAAAGTATATTCGATCGTAATAAAATATTTTTCGATATATTCAGACTTGAATATTTCACGTTATCGTTCCACGACGGTGTCACGATCCACGATTCTTAAAACCCAAAAATCACCAAACGTGACTTGAAATACGCGAATCGAGCTGCAATTGATTCTTTCATTTTCTCTTTTTTCTGAGTCACGATGCTTCGAATCCGCGAAACTCGAAACTCTCTTCGAGCAATCCCAACCCTGAGCCAATCTAGACACAGAGAGACACCGAAGCTCGTACGCGATGACAAACAGCGAGGTAAAAAAATCGGCTCGGATTATTTATTTGTTCGGCAGTCGTTATTACGGGGCGAACCGTAAAACCACGGAACGAGCAAAGTGGCGAGGGAGCAAGAGGGTATATATATATATATATATATATATATATATATATATATATATATATGTATATATGTATATATATATATATGTATATATATCCCTCGTGCCGCCTAGGTTGCGACCCCTGCTGCTGCGGCTGCTGTCGCTTCCTGGGGGAGCCACGACCCCTCGTACTTGGAAAATAATTCTATTAGGTTATATCGCGGTCTGCGTGAATGACGCGCGCACGCTTCGCTCAAGGGTGGTCAGGGAGTCGTCTGCGGTTTGTTACGGGTAACCAGGATCGCTCCGTTCTCTTCGCGGAACGAATCCGCCTCGGGCCTCCTCGCGCTTCCTCCTAGATTGCCAGCGAATCTTATTAAGCCCCTAATTACGTCCAATCTATCGCGTTACCACGCGTCCGTGGAAACTTGCTTCTCTCGCTATCTCTCTCTCTCTCTCTCTCTCTCTCTCTCTCTCTCTCTCTGTCATTTTCTCTGTTCTACGCTCTCATCCCCCTTGTTCTCAATCTAGTATCGTATCTATTCATCCGCCTATCTATTCGCCACGGACGACTTTGCAAATGTTCGATGGGAACTTTGTTGTCGTGGATGTTTGCTCGAATCCTACCGATTTGAACGTGTAATGGCGGGATTTCTTCTAGCTGTCCTACGTCTACCTTGTCCCACAGGCACAAGCTAATATATAATACAAATGTATGGCTACCTTTAGTTAATATACCCTTCTTTGCCAATATACTTTTCCATGGAATGTCTTCTGGAAATTAGTCTCCTAGAAAGTGAAATTATAAGCAATTCTAAATTAAACGTTGTTCGAACTTCTACGTCTTGAATATAGTAACCTTCAACATTGGGGCTAAATTATTAAAGTTTGGAGTGTTTCGTACTTTCCATGGTATATAGCAGAATTTTAGAATTTTCTATCTTGTTTTCTCGTACAGACACGCACGATAAAAACATACATTTCTATGGTGGCATTTTATCGAATCGTAAAAGGGTTGACGACTTTAATTCTTTAAAGGTCACGACGAAGCATATTTTTATTTTTCCAGAGATACGCGATTTTCAAGTATGACGCGCTTAAAAATACTCGCAATACGAGATTTTTAACTACTTTTATACTGAATTTCTCCTGATCATAACGAAATGTTACAAATTCTCGTCCTTTTATCGTTGCTTCCCTTAAAACACGCAGAAGCAATTTAACCCGACGCTCAGTAAAAAAGACAACACTGAAAAATAATCGACAATACGTATCTTCTTCAGGTTCATGAGCCTGTGGAAATTTTACTTGCAACGAACATATTATATAATGAATAAATTACATAATAAAACGTCCATGTTTAAAGCAATTTTATCGATTCAGAACAAAATAATCAAGTATCAGACAGTAGGAGAAAAATATAAAATATAAAAATATAATACTCGGAGAAAGAACAGAGGCACACGATTACTGTACACGTGCTTCAACAATGAGTTCCACTGTGACACAAAGATTCTCCGACTGGAATTCCCCATTGTACCATTGTACAAACACGTTCTCCGACATTCACGCGTATAGAAAAATCTTTGGTTGAAGCGAACGCCTCGACGCGTCGCGACGAATATTCCCCGGCATACGGCGCGCGATCGGAGCCCTCCTTCATCCCTCGGATGTCCCCGGCGTGACGCGTTTCGAATGTCCTTGGGTAGGAGGTGCGTATGCTGGGTGCACGGCAGTATATCTCGCGCGTGTATAAATCAGCAATGGGCGGAACCGACATGGAGAGACACCATAGAGGTTGGAAGGAAACCCGTCTCGCGGAGGACCGGCTCCTTCGAGATTTATTGCCGGGTAAAAGGCAAAAGAGATCTCGCCTTCCTCCTTCGTCCAGATGCCCGCGTTTGACCCGCGATAATCGTCCTCCCTTCCTTCCGCCCCCTATTTACGCGCTGTGAAAATCTCGTTCGTCGTTAAATGGCCGTGCCTCGTTTCCTCTTGCCGAGACGGTCGCGAAAAACGCGCTTGTATCGGGAGGGGGGGGGCGACAAACCGCGAGAGAAATATGTACGTCGTCCGACTCTCTTGGGAGTTTTTCTGCTCGGTAGCAATTAGAACGAGGGAAATTGTCGACCAGCTCTCCTCCTTCGTCGGACTGGTCCTTCGACCTTGTTCTCCTTTCTTTCGTTTTCTCTTTTGTTCCTTTGTATCCCTTGTGAACGTGACTTTTGTCTATCGCAAGAGGTATTACATTAATTTTGGGTTGTGCGTAATTTGTAAGCTAATTCTTTCTCTTTGAAATATCTGTTTTATGAGTGTGTCGACTGGTTTCGATTTAAGTGAAGCTATTACTCAGTCGTTCTTCAGTTCTTCGTCGTTCGTTCGTTAAGAAAATTTTTAACCCTAAGGTCCATTGTAGTGTAATGTAGTATATTATAGTATATACTCCATTATAGTATAATATAGTATATGTAATGCTTATATCAACGCAGCAGATTTTGCATGTACAATTCCTCACAAACAAAAGTGGAATTTTCTTTTCGAAAGTGTTTTATACAAAGTTATAAAATTCGTAAGGTTTAATTGCTGTAATAAAATTGAAACAGGTGTATTTAGCCCGTTCCGCAGTCAATAATGAAATAATTTATTCGAGGTTCATTACAAAGGTTTATAAATTGAACTTGCTATATAATCGACATTTAATATTAATTTATAATTTTCGAATTTTAAATCCTAGATAATTTCTTGAACAATCAAAATTCGGCGAGCCAAAAACTGAAAGGCATTCCACAGAAAAATGAAGGTTTTTCTCTTTCAATTTCACACGTTTCTTGTATATCAAAGAAACGCGAAACTCGGTGGACAGAAGTGACAAGCGGCCACAGTACATCGATGTAATGATTAAATTAGTAATAAATTTTATATATAAATTATATTTAATTATAATATATATAAATACAAGGAATTAGGCAAAATAAATATATTCACCTGTTTATCATGAAAACATGTCTTATTGAAAATAATTTTAAGTCAATCTGCCCAATGAGTAATTAAATGGCTGCAGTTATATATCTGACTGTACGACGATCGATTGATTTTTAAATGAAATCTGGAATGAAGGGATTAATGAAATATATATTGTCTCATATTTATTATATGAATTTAAGATTTTAATAAAAATGTTAAAATTTAGATAAGACTCTGTAGAATTTTATATTAATTTAATTTCATATTGATTTTATATTTTTATATTAATTTAATTTCTGTTAAAATTTAATTTGTTAAAAATTTTCTCGTGGAGACCCTTCATACGGCAATGATCGGATCCTGACGTCTGTTTCGTCTGGCATGCACGAATATATATATATATATATATATATATCAACTAGTGGTCGGGACAGGCAAGTTAGTGCGATCGTCCAGCTCGGACGAGCCAATTCGGACGTACAGGGGGACGACGAAGTAGAACGGGCGAGCGGGCAGAGCATCCTCGGCGACGTCGCGTCGTCGGTCCGCGCGGGTCCGTTTCGATTCTGCATCCGCGATATCGTTTATCGTAACTCGAGGCAACAGCTCTCTCCGTGTAACAGCTTCGACAAGAGAGTCGATTCCGTCATCGCTTCGCTATCGTCACCGGAAGCGCATTATCGCGAAGGATTCGCGTTTCCATCGCGTCGCTCGTGTTCCCGTCATATCGCTCTTATTCCACGTCCGCGTCTTCGATTCCCGCTTTCGACCGAGATTCCGGCGAGCTAACGGCAATGACGAACGATTTTCTCCTTGTCTTGTCATTTGGGCTTTTTCGTCTCTGCAAAATGACTGGTCCTTCCAACCCCTCGTTTAAATTTCGAATGATGTTCGTGGTCTTCGGGGAATGGGATTTTGGGTCGATTTCTTTACAACTCAAATTCGGTGATCTCGAAATCACTGATCTGGTGGTATCAGAGTATCACTGTATTACACGTATTTACGTTAATGGTACGTCAGCTCGAGGTGATCTGTATAAAAGTCTTTCATTTTAATTTATTCTTTTGTTTATATTTGTTATTTAAAGTCGCATCAAACGCTTGTATAGGTCTTGAAACTTGTCGTGTAGGTGAAACTTGCAATTTATTATGTAGATGAGGTTTTAGAAAGTGTGTTAGTTTCAGGATCGATTCTTTATCCTTTAGGTTGTCATTCGGGTAGAGACTCATGTTCAGTTGATGCCTTATCACGGTATTTTCTGTACTGAACAATGTACTGAGGAATTTTAATTTTATTTAACGACTGAATGGTCCTTTGATACTGTTTCTTCCCTTTTTCGGGACTAATGCCCGTTAATTATTATTGCACAAACAAGAAACTAAATTACTAATTAAATTAATAAATAACTGATTCATTTGAATCCAAGAAATTGCAATTTATGTTATCAGATACGAACGTTCTTGAAGAGAACACTTTCGTTCCTTTTTTTTCCCCATCAGTATCATCAGTGAATTCTTCATTTAAAACGAAATGCACAAACTGCATTGCATCTAGTATTGCTACGTCTATGCATCACGCTTGGAACATTTATTTCATTTTTCTACGAAATAAAAAAATCAAAGAAAATGGAAAGTCAGAGAGGGATATAGCCTGGCTGTTTGCATGAATGGGTCCAAACGAACCGTTTGAAATGGGAGCACCACCAATGAAATTTTGCCACAACGAGGAACGTTAACGACAACCGATTTCGAAATAATTTCGACGTGTGAATCTGTTTTCTGAAACGGCGAAGAAAGACCGACCGCGTTAATTTCTATTGCACCGCATACGGGAGCGGTGGGGGGCTTTTGATAGGCAACGAATCGCTGGCGAACGGAATCGTGCAACATCTCGCCAGGATGTAACTGGTTTTCTAGTCGGTTACTCGTGACCGATCACCGCGTTTCACGTGCACGCATTACTGCACGCCTCATTTGCGCGCTACAGACGCATAATGAGCGCGCAACTTGCAAAGAGTAGCACAGATTCTTTTTCCTTCGCGAAAAATAAAACGACCGATTAACCGAGGATTCTTTTTCAACGAATGAAGTATCACCAACCCAAGTATTATTTCTTTATGATTCTCGTTGGGAAAATATAGATGTTTAGCCCCTTACGTTTGTTCAAATTGAAAATGACCCATTTCTCGTGACATCCAGATGGCACGACGTACTCGAAAATTTAATTAAAATTCTGTTTGAAACGGAAGTGGATTAGGCACGTGCGTTAAAAAAGTGACAATTTTCATCTTTTCTTCTGACTTTTGTTCTTTCACGTAGAATCCTCTTTCTCGATCCTACATGCTGAATTCAACGTTTTTCTTTTCTTCTACAAGTACTTTTGAACGCTCATAGTCTTAGGATGCGCTGAAAATCATTTCCTACTAAAATAAATCCTTAATAAATAATTTTCAAAACGATAACGAAAAAATCATGTTCGAACTTGAATTTCATTTACAATCGATAAAATTAATCTTCCTTTCAACGTTTCGTTAAAAAATGAAAAAGAAAATCGGCGGGAAGAAGTTTTTGGTTCCACGCTATCAGTTCATCCACAATTGAACTTTAGACTTGAATGAAAATTGGAAAAGAGCCATATTTACTACTCTCTGCTCCAACGATAACCAGTATATTTGTACAGCGATCAAGTTCAACAAGATGAACGTAGAATGTGTTGGAGCCGCTTCAGAGCCGGTATTGGAAGAATCCTCGGCCGGGAGAATTCGAGGTACGCGCGCGAGAAGATCGAAGGACAAGGCGAGCCGGCGGGTTAAACAGATTCTCGGCAGGCATTCGATAGAGGGACGAGACGAGAGCGCGCGCGAAACCCACTTAACCCGTTCTTTGCCAGGCGTCAAAGGGGCGCTTCGCTGGCGAAACGCTCCACCCGACGAAAATGGCATTACTCTCGCCGGTGAAAGCAATCTCGGAAGCACGGCAGCTCGCCGCGAGAAAAACACGCTTCCTGGCTATAAAATATTCCGGCCCGGAGGTTGCGTTATTTTCTCGCGAGTCGTTTCTGCTCGCGCGAGGGTGGGGCCCCGGCCGCCTTCGTTTCCCAGGGACGAGGGGTGACCCGAACCCTTTGTCGCCGCGGCGAAGTATCTCGGCGACGCGATTACGTTCCACCCGGCCCGCGATCCGAGCTTTGACAACGGCCGGAAGAGACGAGGGAGAGCCTATAAAGCGCGTGGCGCGCGCCGCGAGGCGATAAACTCGATCTCGGGCCGGCGAGCAGCGGGAGATGCGAGTTCCGGTGCTGTCGGTCGGCTGAACGCGATTCTCCGTCGACGATTTTCCGTCCCGAATCGAGATTCGACCCGTCAAGATGTCCTGAATTGGCGAGTCGTTTCTTTCTCTTTTTTCTTTCTTTCAAAGAAGATCTTTGCAAACCATCGTCGACAGATATTCTTAATCCTTTAAACTCGATTCTTTGTTTCCAATTTATTTTAAAGTAAGCTAACGCGCGACAGTAAAGTTTGTTGTTTGTTATGGTATGATTCGACCCGTCAAAATGTCCTGAATCGACGAGTTGTTCCTTTCTCTTTTTTCTTTCTTTCAAAGATCTTTGCAAACCATCGTCGACAGATATTCTTAATCCTTTAAACTCGATTCTTTGTTTCCAATTTATTTTAAAGTAAGCTAACGCGCGACAGTAAAGTTTGTTGTTTGTTATGGTATGATTCGACCCGTCAAAATGTCTTGAATCGACGAGTTGTTCCTTTCTCTTTTTTCTTTCTTTCCAAGAAAATCTTTGCAAACCATCGTCGACAGATATTCTTAACCCTTTAAACTCGATTCTCTGTTTTCAATTTATTTTGAAGTAAACTAACGCGCGACAGTAAAGTTTGTTGTTTGTTATGGTGTGATTCGACCCATCAAAATGTCCTGAATCGACGAGTTGTTCCTTTCAAAGATCTTTGCAAACCATCGTCGACAGATATTCTGAACCCTTTCAACTCGATTCTCTGTTTTCAATTTATTTTAAAGTAAACTAACGCACGATAATAAAGTTTGTTATTTGTCTTTTGTAATTTTTTGAAGTGTGACAATTTTTAAATCAGAGTTAATTCTCGTTCGTCCCCGGTGTCAGTTCGACGTATTTTTGTTTCAACGTGTTACGTTTATTTTGTCACGCTCGGTAACATTTTCCGAGTATACTTGTAACGTGTTTTCTTAACATTTTTGATAATAAAATATGCTGTCAAGATTACACGTAATATTAACTAATTAACTTAACAGTGACTTTGTAACTAATTAACTCAACTGTACGTAGGCATGTATTTAGAGCTGAAATAAACCATACACCACTAGACAAAATTATAGAAAATAATATCAATATGGAACTGAATAACTGTAACACAAGAATTTTATGCATGATTGAATATGTATCTAGCTCTCCATTATATCAATTTTACATCATTGTATCAATTCGACAATGAGAAACGGATTTGACAGAGAAATGTTTGAGAAATGTTGACAGTAATTAACAATAACTAGAATACAAAACCAGAAGTAATACAGATTAATCGAAAACAATTTGACAGTAAAAGTTTGCTCTCCAATTACAATTATTCCATTGATATTCCATCTTCCGCCAAGCACGATTGATCACAAAGTTACGAGATATAATTTTTTATTTGTTTATTGCTGTATTTAAAAAAAACCGATTCGACGAATGCACAGATTAAACGCTGCGCGACTATCGTTCCTCGGCCTCGCGAAATCCGTCGACCATTCGGCTCCGAGGGAAACTCGATCGAGCGACGGCGAGATTTCCGAATTTTTGAACGAAGGAGGAAAAAGAGGCGAAGAGGGGCGCATGAAAAAGAAAGAGGAAAAAAAAAAGAAAGGAAAAACCAGGGAGAAAGAGGCGCGAAAAAGCGGGTGACGATAGAAGAAGACGGCTTTTGCAAGGGAGCAAAGAGAGAGAGAGAGAGAGAGAGAGAGAGAGAGGTCGCGCGCGGGAACGAGAATGGTCGTCGTAGAGCGCGCTGGAGGCGAGGCCTGACATTTGGTTACTGACATTTTCACCCCGGGGTTGACGGCGGGCAACCCTTTGGCGTTACCCGCGCTCAATCACTCCATTGTCTCGAGCGGCGCTCGTTTTATGCTCGCGTCAACGCTTCATTATGGGGCCCCGGGTCCGGTCGACTTGGCTTCTATAGCCCACGTGCTCGGCACATTGTCTATCCCAAGAATATATTACGCGCCCACGCGGATCGCGAGCCTACCGCCTCGCATCGTACGCCGCCGTAAGCCGTGTACCAAGCTACGTCTACCGCGACGTCTACCAACCGCTGCTCTGCGTCTCACTCACTCACTCACTCACTCACTATCTCTCTCTCTCTCTCTCTTCCTTCCTTTCTCTCTTTCTCTCGCCGAGGAAATTCTTCGCGAGCGCGCGGAATTCTCGTTTTCGCGCGTTCCTCGAGCGTTTCGACTCGTCTTGGACGCGCGGGGATCGGCTCCGATTGAACGGGCGCGAGTAGTAGCAGCAGCAGCAGCAGCAGCAGCTCGCTTGTAAAGGGAGAAACGCGTCCGGTTGCGGTAGCAACGCGGCGCGGAGTGGAGTGGAAGCGGCGGTTACGAGCAGGCCAGCCAACGCGGCAATTAATTACCGCGTAAAGTCGCGGCTGTTCGTATTCGATTAATTACCGCGGGTGCCGCGCGATCGCCGCCCGCATAATTGACATTGTTGCCGCATTGTTTACACCGGCCAGTGAATTTATCGTGGATTTATCGACATCGAGATGCCGACTCGCATCGAGGGCGTCTCGTTTCTTTCGTTTTTTTTTTTTTTTCCTTTGCTAGCAGCACGCATTCGACGAGGGCGTACAACCAAGCGATCTTCTTAGTCACTCTCGCATAGGTGTGTGAAACTGTTTCAAGTGTTTTGAGGTTCCTCGGGCGTTGTTGAAATTCCTCGCGCGGAAATGAGAGAATGTGGAAAGGTCAGGGAGACGAAATTCGAAGGTGTAGGGTGGTGCCTCGCGAATCACGCGACGCGCGAAAAGGTCAACGAACGTCCTCCGTAACGGGAAGAAAGCGTGGAAACGGTGACTCGTTCGATGGACGGTGTGTCTTTCCGGTTTCGACTCGCGCGTGTCCTCGAAGAAACTTCACGCTAGGACCTCTCACGCGAATGCTTTGACACTTTACACCTCGAATATTTTCGATTAAACGCACACAGGTGCTCGAAGATATTTAAAACATTACGATCCGTGAGCTATGAAATGTTTATTGGAAACGTATGAGAAAATAAAATTAACGATTTCGACTCGATTCGCATCGAATACAAATCATTTTATAATCGGTAATGGAATAATCGATTTATCAGATTATAATTTATACGATAAGTTATATGTATGATATAATATATCAATGTATAATAAATAATATTATATATTATTTATATAAATTTGTTATATATTATATCAAATATATAATGTACTGAATAAACATATTAAAAGATGAATCTATTCTATGAATTTGTTATATGCTCTTCGTTCAATATTAAACATTTGGTATTTCCAATAATTTTAAACATATTTTGAAATATTTGCGATTAATCGAAAATTGTTTACATATATGTGTGTTGTTGACCGAATTAAAGCCTGTACCCGAACATGTCATACGTGATGTCATTTGCTTTTATTCAATCTCACAGCAACTACCACTATACATCGTATACGATATAAAGTAACAGAGTATATGATACATTTTTTCTCTTTTGTCACATAAATACCAATAAATGTAGTTCATCTTCACAGTGCGAGCAAATGTAGCTGTGAATCTTCAAATATAACAAAAGAGGACGAACTTCAAATACATACTACACATAAAGAAGAAAAATGTAGAAATCGTCTCGGAGAAAAATCAGAAACAACTTTTAATTTATAACCTTCCTAGTCCTGATTAAAAGAATGGCCCAAATTTTTGCTTCGAAACCTCTCCGTCTCTCGCTGATTGCGAGATTACAACGTAAAATTGAAAGATAGAATTTTCGAAAGACTCCTCGAAAAATTGGACGACACACACACACACACACACACACACAGTCGCACGAATCTCCAAAGTTAAGAAATCTTTCCCCGCAAGTCGATATAATTCGACATTCGTCACCTAACCAGTTTCTTTCTCTCCGTTCTATTCCGCTCGCCATTATCCTTCTCTCCTTCGCCCGGTGGATCGAGGCAGGTACAGCGAAGGTCAAATTTTTTTTCCCCCCGTAGCGCGCCTCCTCTTCCTGTTCCTGTTCCCGTTCCTGTTTTCCCCATCCTTCTCGTTGGCCCTGCCGGTTTGTCTGGCTGCGTTTTGCTTTTTTTTTTCTCTCTTTTCTTTTTTTGTCTCATCATCGGCGTAGCGCCCCCCCCCCTCCCCCTGTCCGAGGACTGTTCCCGAGAAACGAAAGAATAGGGCGACGGGTCTCTTTTCACGCGTCTCTCTCACTTCCTCCCGTGATCCCGTGGGTTTCACCCGTGTGTCGGCGTGCACGTGTAACACACCGTGGACCGGTTTCGAGAGCGGCCACGGGGGCTAAATGTCAACAACGGGCATAACGGCCCGGTTGGAGGATTTTACCCCCTCGCCACGAAGAGAGGGTAACGCCAGACAAAAGGTCGTGAACTTTCCGCGTGTTATAATCCGTC
The DNA here is from genome assembly GCA_036937485.2 of Tetragonisca angustula. Taxonomy (NCBI): domain Eukaryota; kingdom Metazoa; phylum Arthropoda; class Insecta; order Hymenoptera; family Apidae; genus Tetragonisca; species Tetragonisca angustula. Next base: position 237,574 of record JAWNGG020000282.1, on the reverse strand, counting down.
TGAGAGGGTACCTCGCGGCTTCCTCTTTCTCCGCCGGTTATTCTCTTCCGAGTCGTCACGACCAGTATCCACGTGCTCGCAGCGAATCTGCATTACACGACGTTGCATGCATCCGATGCAGCGGATATATATACCCAGTCGTCGAGCGTTGTGGAAAGATGGTAGTCGATCGTAGTGACTGACGATCACCCGTTGTGGTTCGTGCACACACGGTTACGTGCACGAAGACAAAAGACACGCGTTAGCCCGAGTCAGTCCCGTGGCGTCCGACGATATTGGAAATTGCGCGGATGACGTGGAACTAGGCGGAACGAGCCGAGCATTCTTCTTGTCTCTCCAATGTCCGACTGCCATCTTCCCGACTGTGTACAGAGATGAAAAGAAAGTCTGCGGCGCAGAGACAACGGCAATTTCCCTTACTTCGCTCTCGCCATCACGCTGTGCTGAACACATTTGACTCTCATGCTCGAAACGATTCTGCGTCTGCGTCTCCTAGGATTGTTAAAATTCAAATTCACACGGGGCCGTAAACTTTTGGAAATTTCGATGGTCTTTGGATCTCGAAAGTCTTTACGATCTTGTTTATTTGAAGACTGACGATCAATATTTTACAAACTCGTACAGCATTCTTGACACAAAATAATCTAGAAAGTTTTTAAATATTGAAAATACCTTTGTGCCTTTATTTGTGTAGTTTGCACATTGTGTAGCGTCAGTGCCTATTATGATTAGACGCTTTATGATGTTTTGACCTTTTTGGAAGGTCTTGTAAAATAATTAACACCCTCAAGTCACCTTTCGACATTTAAGATTTCGAGAATCTTCGAACATTGAACGTCGAATGATTTTTTTTAATTATATGTACATGTTCGAAGTGACACCTTATACATTTATGTATGTGACATTTTTAATTACTCGCGTGTCTTTGTGACCTCATTGGATCTCTTGGATCTAGAAGAAGTGTCTATTCAAAAAAAGAAAAAGAAAAAGAAAATCTTCACGTTTCCACTGACTACACGATAAAGAATCATTTTTGAAAAAAAAAAAAAAAAAAAACTGGAGACTTCACGCTTTGAAACGAGCACGAGTGGATGGTCGTACGATTTCTCTTGACGGCATTAATAATAAATTTATACTATTTACTGTTCAAACGTCAACAATTTTCCAAAAATCAGAAATTTAACATTTAGTGAAAAAGTAATTGCAATTAGCTCGAACGTTTCTTCGCCGTGGTCCACTGCAAACAACGTTCGAAAGTCTCGAGTCGCAAGATCGGAAAGAAACGGGAAAGACTAAACGGGGGAAAAAAGGTGTCGGAGGGGGCCCCGACGGTGAGAATGGGGCACCGGCCCAAAAGACTCTCCGCGTGACACGAACGCCCTAATGGGATCGGCATCGAAGTCGTTAACATGACAATATAGATCCTAAACGGTACGCTTATAGGTGTACCGTTGTAAGTAGCAGATAGAAGGCACGTACGACGATTAAATGCGTGTCGCGTCGGGCCGATGCGTACGGCCGATAGGGTTGCGAGGCATCTTGTCTCCAAATACGAGCCTTGTTATGATAATCGGTGTGCTCGCGCCTCCCCGTTTCTCTCTTCGCGTGGTACCGACTGTACCGTGCTCGCCACCCATCATTACACATTTCGTCTCGTTTCGTCTCTTCTCGTTCAATCCACCTCCTTTGCTTCGTTTTTCTTTTTTTTTTCTTTTTCCCCCGTTTCGACAGCCCGTTTCTTAAAATGGAATTTCCCTGTGAACGTCGACGATTCTCCATGCACGAGTGCTCAACGAGGAGAATGCTCGTTGGCGCCTAATTCATATTCGTGTTGCTCGTTACGTTACAACTTTTATAGCCTACTACTTGGCTCTCGAGCGTACAGCAATTTTTATTCCATCAAGTTGATTCTATTTCAACGAGTTCAAGTGTGAAAGTATCAGCGATTCAGCACTTACGAAGAAGTTTCATTAAAAGAGTAAATCGTTCCTATCTTTTTCAAACTTCTTCGATTTAAATGCGAATTATGCTGATGATCCCATTGTACGGGACAGTCACGACTTACATCTCGCCACGAGGAGAACGTAATATTTATTTGTCGTATAATATTTTGGCTTGTAACATAAATTTGTCGCGTACTGTGTACAGTGGCTCGTGGAAATATTCGAGAATTTATCATAGAAGAACTTTTATGCACGCGTCATATGTATTATGTAAAATATTCCGAGACATCTTTTTGACATTGTAATGAGAAACGTCTCAGGTTGAGAATAAATCTGAAAATTTTACATTATTTGAAAAAAATTATTGTATATACGTTCCAAGGTATTTACAGCAAGTATATATTAAGAATAAAACAGCAATTTTAAATAAATATCTACAATGAGTAAAAAATGGCCCCACAAAATATTGAAGTTTACGAATTACTCGTATAGAAACAGGAAGAATTTGTTAAAACTAAATAAACTGGTTTCTTACTCAAGTTGTACCAAGAACACCTAGATAAGGAATTGCAAATAATTATCGCTAACCGCAGAGATAGCAAGTGTACACGCTGCTCTGCCAGAGTTGTGAATTACTGCGACTAAAGTCGCCGGTAGGATGCAGCAAGAGTTAAGCGATAGACTGGGACATCCATCTGAGAGTAAAATCCATCCATCTCGAGTTGTGTAAAGCTGCTTCAAAAACCTGCACTTTCGAGAAGTTTTTCCATTAATTTCGGTACCATTTTTCCATAAAAACACCATTCATTTATTGATTTGTTGATTTTATCATCGTTACTATTTAGGAAAATTCGACGTCGTAGAACAGAACAGATTCTTCTCCTGCATTCGAGGATTTTCCTCTCCTTTCAATTTTCAAATTCAACGCAAAGCTCTTTAACTGCACGCGCTGGCAACTAGTTCGCGGACCGTAACGAGTGACCGGACCGTATACAACAATTCGTCGCTTTCTTTCGTCGGTATGATAGAAACTGTTAATAAGCGAATAAACTTATCATTCGTTCTGACCGTGTTACACTCAAGTATACTCAAAACTGAGGAAATATTGCAATTCGGGTTAGGTTTGGGTTTGGCGCGTCGTTCCGGCGCGAGGGGTTAACGCGAGGCAAATTCATCCCGCGTCCGGTCGGTGAACGAGCGGTGAAAAGGAGAAGAGGAGTCGCGCGTTTCAAGAGAACGAGACGCGGTTCGGCAATGGACCGAACGAACACCAGACCAAGAGAAGAGACCTCGGCGAGCAGTGAAAGAAGGAGGCGGCGGTGGTCAGTGCGACAGCGACAGCGACAGCGACAGTGAAAGCGAGAACGACGCGACGCAGAGAGAGAAGAGAGAGAGAGGAGAGAGTGAAAGAGAGCGGCGGAGATTCTTTCATGCCCTTCGGAAACGTCATATAGCTGTCGGGTGCCGCGGAGGCAATATTTCACGCCGGTAGGCCCGCCTGTCCCCCCCGTCCGCCCCTTCGTTCCTACACTTTTGAAGGAGTTTTTACGGAGTCTCTCGATCTTTAATCACAGCTCGACCTTCCATTGTCAGTGACGTCACCTCCGACTCGGAAAGGGTGTTCGGGGGATGCTTTGTGTCGAGCTGCGCCGATCCCTCTCCGCGTCATTTGTCTCTCTGGGTGCCTTATTTGTACGCGCGCGCGAGCGCACGCAAACGCGTCATTCTACTCGCGCGAGAGTAAATAATCGCGCTTTGGACAAAACGAACGAGCTCGGCCGGAGAGCTCGACTCGCTTGCGATTCCACCCGGAGATAATCCTAATCGTCTAAAGTCGCGGGTAATAATAATTGGACGCGTTGAATCGGGACATCATCTCCGATCGCGGGGAGAAAGCGCGAGATTCTTTGAAGATGTGGAATCGATCGAGGAGGGCACGAACGAGACACGTTTCCGTAATTAACAAGTGAACGTTCGCGATACGATTTTTTTTTTTTTCGAATTACATCGCAATCCGATTTTTGGACACGTTGACAACCTAGACAGTTTCTCACTGTATCTTTTCTGTTGTACTAAAAGTGTATTATTTCTACCTTCTATTTTACTAAATAGATAAATATTTTTTACCTTCTTTTTTACAAAAAGTTCACTGCGATCCAACGTGATAATTGTTAAAGAGGACAGTATCGAGGAACAATTGACGAAGTATATTTTTGGTTCAGGGAATACTAGACGAAAAACGACGCATTTTGAAGATCAACAAAATCAAAAACATGTCTATTGTACAATAATATAAATAACATAAGTAGGAGAGCTACTTTAATCCCTGCCACTGCACGGGGCAATCGCGAAACGTGCATTTCACCGCGAAGAGAACGTAACATTTGATGTCCCCTTACGCAATCTAAATTGACTTCTCGTTCGAGTTATATAAAATCAATACATAACCGTGGAGATGACAAGTAAAGAGTCCACGAGTGAATATCAAGTTTCTGCATCTCTCAGGAAAAGAAAATTTATGAATGTCGCAGCATCAGAAACGAGACTTTAAAAAGAAAATTTTCACTCGCAACGCGTGCAAATTGTTGAGTTGAAAATTTGTTAAAACTGACATTCCCGCTGTCTCTTATGTTTACAATGTGTCAAAAGTCATCCAACAAAATAGAAATTTAATAAAAATATCCTAGTTAACTTGAAATAAAGAGTCTATCGATCAACTGAACAGAAATTTAGTAAAAATATCCTATTTAATTCGAAATAAAGGAACGATCAATGGAATAGAAATTTAGTAAAAATATCCCAGTTAATTTGAAAGAGTCTATCGATCAACTGAACAGAAATTTAGTAAAAATATCCCAGTCAACTTGAAATAAAGGGTCTATCGATCAACTGAATAGAAATTTAGTAAAAATATCCTATTTAATTCGAAATAAAGGATTTATCGATCAAATGAATAAAAATTTAATAGAAAAATCCTAATTAACTTGAAATAAGGGATCTAGCAGTTAACTGAATAGAAATTTAGCAAAAATATCCTATTTAACTTGAAATAAAGGGTCCATCGATCAGCTATATTGCGACTTAAATCTGCTCATTGTGTTCACACTGAAAGAGTTTCACGCGGTTCGATGCAGGCAATAATCGACGAACGTGTAACCAGATTCTCTGCCAAGAGAAAGCACGAAATTCCGACGCGTTTGGCGCTGATTCTCTGCCCGATAGATTGATCGAAAAGAGAGAGAGAGAGGGGCGGAGGGGGGGGGAGGAAAGAAACACGAGACGAAAGTCTCGGAGAGACGGCAGGCAAAATTGTTCCCTCGCTCGCGAGAAGAGTCGCGTCGCTGATTCGCAAAATCGTGGGATTATCACGAGTGCGGATAACGTAAGCCGAACGCAATATAGAACCGAGTTCGGGTCCATCGACGAAAGACCCGAGGAAAGGATCTTATCGATCGTGTCTCGGAACGAATTTTTCTAAATATGCTCTCGGTTTTTCGCTGCCGGAGGAGACACGAGCAGCAGGGGAGAGATTACAAGAATACGCTGAGAGTCGAGCAAATTCGTTGGAATTCTAGTTCTTTGGCCACTCTAAAAAAGACATTGAACGTAACGATCAACATTCAAAGAGACACGTGAAATGGACAGTTGACGTTCTTGCCCTCTGTGTAGCACCACGTCCCATTTTTCTTTATTGCAGTTGCAAATCCAGAGATTCATTTCCTCCTACTAAATACTGTTTAACAACGCGTTCGATGTTTCATATATTTTTGGATATTGTGCGTGCATTCGTTAGATTTCCCACAAAAACGCACTTAATACCTGCGTTTTATTATTAATTATTCTAAAGTTCAATTTCCCTGTTCACGACGTTCTAAAAGTTACTCAACGACACTTAACAGAAAACTTAACAGAACAAATTGTAGCATAGGCACAACTTGCACGCAATATAAAGAGTTAAATAAAAGCTAAATCAACTCCACTTTTCATAAGATTATCAATATCAAATTATATCTAACGTGTGTACATACATTGATATTGAACGTCTTTTATCTTTACTTAGTTCGTACATCGCGAATAAATCATCGCAGATTCCAAGATAAATCTGAATATTCATCGTTTGTCTGTGCATTCCAATTGACGAAGTTAATCAACGTGCTTTCCAAACGACTCGTGTACAAACGTCCAATCGAAAGAATTCCAACGCGTCGTGGAATTCCGATAAAGAAACGCTCTTCGGTATCCTACTCTTACTTACTCCGATAATAAGAGACGGAATTAAAGACAGAATATAACAGAAGTCACGATCAATTGTGAATCAGCCATGAATACATCCGAGGTTAACTGGAGGCTCGTACAATAATCATATGTGAGACGCGATATTAACCGATTCGGAGATAAAGGAACTTGTAGTATCAAGTATCGTTTCGCTTTCGAAAACTATAGTAAAAATCTTTGTCTCGGTCGTTTCGTTTCGTTTCGTTTCGTTTCGTCGTTGGCCGATCAAAAACTCGGCAACGATGACTCGTTGCGTGGAGAAAGCGGTCTCTCCCCGCTGGTAATTACAAGTTTGATGGACGCGATGGCGCCTCGTGCTTCCTCTCGTGGACGACGACGACGACGACGACGACGACGACGACGATGATAACGACCGTGGACGGTGGGCAGTAACTCTCCGGATCGCAAGTTTCGGCCGGCATTTCGTAACGCGATTTAATTCGTCGTGGAGACGGCGAGTCGCATAACCGTCGGATCCGGAGGAAATCGTTTCGACTCGAACGTGAGCGAGTGTATATCGAGATTCCTCGTAATCGTTAGATGCATTTAAGTCAGGAGTTTTCTAACCAACGACTTCTGGATCCTGACATTTGAACCTTGACGTTTAATGCAAAAGTGGCGTGGGTCAATGGCTCGTCTATTTCGAGAGCAAGTTCCATTTTATATATGTAGAAGTGGTGCGAACACACTTTTTCGTGTCGTCAGTAATGGCCAAAGATGTAAAGTACTTGACAATGGTCGAGATGAAAAAAACGTAACATTGTACCGAGTTTTACAAAATTTCTATGCCTCACACGTCTCGTTATCACGCGTCATACTTCACACCTGGTATAACGTTATGTAACGTTAGCTATATTAAGTTAACTATATTAGGTTAACGTTAAGTTGAGTTAAATATTAACTAATAATTAAGTTAACTATATAACGTTAGTGTTTCAGGGTCACTTGACGTCGCTGATTATACATATAATATATATTATTATGTGATATATTATATATATTATATGTATATTATACACATATTATATTATATGTATATTACACACATATTATATTATATTATATGTACATTATACACATATTATATTATATTATATGTACATTATACACATATTATATTATATTACATGTATATTATACACATATTATATTATATGTATATTACACACATATTATATAATATTACATGTATGTGATAATTATCAAGACTCGACGAAAACGCGAAAAGAGATGAAAACGTTGAAAGAGACTTGGTTATCACGGTCAACACGAATCGCAGAGGGAGAACGGACGTCAGAAAGGACGAACGGGGTGCAGTCGCCCCGGAGTTTAAAATCGGTTAATTTGATGGTGAGGCCGGTCAACGAGGCGCCAGGGTATTTAACCGGTTAACGCGAGCGCAGGGCACGCGCGCGCGGGGGTACGTGAAATCGTGATCGAGCGGCCAAGAGGCAGGAGGGTGGGACGAGAGGCCACGATGAGACGCCACTCAACGATATTATTCGAATTGATGCGGTGAATTGGCGCTGACGACATCGGAGCGCCAATCCGACCGTTTGTTTATTGGACGCGCGTTGGCGGATTCCTTGTGGCTGCGATCGGCCTTCTCCTCCTCCTCCTCCACCCTTGTCGTCGTCGTCGTCGTCGAACGTATCGAGGGATCGAGACGCGAAACTCGGAAACCTGTGGTTGGAAAACGCGTGTACACACACGCTCATGCCTACCGATCTGTCACCGTGCGACGCGATCGTCGCTATCGTCGAATTCCTTGGCGGTCGCCACGTGCGCGTAATAGCCCATTACGCGTACGTATGGAAATAATGCGATTTGCATGCCCAAAGAGGCGCTCGTCGTCCGTGCCCGAAGATGGGGGAGAGAGAGAGAGAGAGAGAGAGAGATAGCCCCCCCTTCCCCGCGGGATCGTGCACATCGTTCGAGAACGAACGATACGATGCGACACGGAGACGGAAGTTGCGAGAAGAGGGCAAATAAAGTCTGAGGAGAAGTCACGTCGAGCGAGCGGAGAAACGCGAAGGCGTGAAGTTACCGGCTTTAGGTGAGGACGATAAGGGACTGTTTCTCGAGAAAGTGAAACTCTCGACTCCAGAGTTCTTTCTCCATTGCGATTATTGCTGACCTTTAGAAACGAGCTCAGGGATGTCGCCACTTTGCTTTTTTTTCTTTTGTTCCGCTGTGGCGGTACTATCGGGGTGTTCTTCTTCCCTGTTGCTATGCCACTCCACGTGGTCGCTCGCATTTCTTCTTTGGACCGAACAACTTCAAAAGGAAATAAATATTTATATTTTTCTCACTGTTAACTGGACACGTGTTTATTCCACCAAAACCTAATTCCATCAATTACAATGGATTATTCGGACGGATAAGGAATGAAGGGAATTAGAAAACTATATGTGATCCAGTGATCCTCCGATGTGTACACTATCGTCGCTCAATTCAGTATATCTTGAGATCGAAATATTCCCATGATTATTTCTGAGAAATGCTCCAATGTAGACAAGAAGGTTCCTGCGTTGCTGGAGATGTTTCGAAAATATGTTGTATGCTCGTTGTTGTTTAAAACTCGACACTTTGAGTTGCTGCCATGGCCAGATTTACACGATGACACTACAGATGTTTAAGATGTTTTAATACAATACGCCGTACTTAATTTTTACAATACAATATTTACATAATCATATTTACGTTACAATTATATTTTAGTTAAAACTGTTGACATTTAATCTCGTAATATCGCCTGGCCAACTATGGCGTTCAAAATTGTTCAGTCGACGACGTTCGTTTTAGTTTTACTTGAAGCTCTAGTCACACAGACGACCAAAGTGACAGTCAACGTTGAAGTATCAAAAATAAACAATAAAATCACTCATTCGTCCCAAAACTCGTGCTTGTACTCGTACCGTCCGTTACTCCGTACAAACGAATCCACTAACGATGCAAGCAAAGAAGCGAGGCGAGCGTCAACAAGCGCCCAGACTCGCGACAAAGTCGACAAAACAAGACGCGACAAGGTTGGCCGCGATTTTTCGCATCCGGAGTTTTTGCACGCTTCGACTGCGAGAAGAGGCGGAACGCGCGCGCGTCGCATCGCATCGAGGGCGAATTTCCCGGCCGGAGGGAAACGAAACAATGGTGGCGCGTAAAGCGCGGGCTCGGTGGAGAGAATTCAAGGGAACAGCAGCGTCGGCCGCGCGTGATTAGTCCGACGTTCGCACGGGGCTACATCTCTCTAGTTGGCACGCATTCCAACGGGGCTCGAATACTCTCCGACGCTGGGGCTCTCTCATTCGACTCTGCGTGTCTGCTTGCCCGAGGCTGGGCTCTCGCAGCGAGCTCGTCCCCCACCCGCGTTAAATCGCGCTCGTCGACGTCGAAAACGCCGACGACACCCACACCTAACCCACCGCGATAAAATGCCACCCGGCTCTCTCGTTCGTCTTCCAACCTAAAGATCCGTTTCTCCCTTACTCTGTTTCAGACGCGTGCGGACTGTCGGACGTGGCGCACATCGAGTCGCTTCAGGAGAAGTCGCAGTGCGCTCTGGAGGAGTACTGCAGGACCCAGTATCCGAATCAGCCGACGAGATTCGGCAAGCTGCTGCTGCGGCTGCCCTCGCTGAGAACGGTGTCGTCGCAGGTGATCGAGCAGCTGTTCTTCGTCCGGCTGGTGGGGAAAACGCCGATCGAGACGCTCATCAGGGACATGCTGCTGAGCGGTAGCAGCTTCAACTGGCCGTACATGTCCACGATGTGACATTCTGTCTGGCGACAACTAGCCTCCGTGTAATGTGCACCGCCCCTCGCGCCTTCGTCTCATTCGCGAACCGAGGCAACAACACACACACAGTCGTTTTGTCGCTGTCCTCCCTACGTTGCGTCGTAGACTGGACGAGTCTGAAAGACGTTGTGTCACGGTGAAACGAGAGACTGAGGGACTAACCGGCAGAGACGTTCGAAAGGGGCTGGGGGTCTTTTCCATCCCGAGCATCGTCGGTGGTTCGCGTTCCTTCCGAGATCTTTCCACGCAGCGCGATACGGACGACACTCGCGACGATAGGGCACACACTCGCGCGTCTCTTTGGGATTCCATCGCAAGAGACGGAGAAATTCGGTAGAATTCGTTCGGTAGAAAGAGAGACGAGGCGAAGCTGAGAAGACGTAGGAAACGCGAAAGAGGAGGAGAAGTCGGTGTGAAGAAATCAGAAATTAGCATTCGTGATCGACGGTGAGAGATCTGATGGAGATGCTCCGCTGGCTATCTCGCGTTCATCTTCGCGTCGAGTAATTGCCGTTGGTCGAGTCACGATCGAAACCCTTAGTCACTCGTCGAAAACTCGACGTTCGTTGCCACCTTTCCGTCTCGCATTCTTTCCACCATCTTCTCTCTCTCTCTCTCTCTCACGTTCGCGTTTCACGCCGAAATTCACCGCGAGGCAACGAAATTTGAAAGAATCGAGGGGAACGGTGTGTCATTCCCTCGGAGGATCTCGAAACTTTGCCATTTCTCTTCCGAACGTCAGCCACCGGGGCGTGTGTCGTCGTCGTCTTGCGAATTATCGCCCGATCACAGTCGTGCTTTCGACACGCTGCTTCGTTTCAAACAAACGTGTCGAGAAGAAGAGGAAGAAAAGAAACAAACAAAAAAAACAAAAAACAAACAGAACAGCGACTTATCTTCGATTTAACTCGCGTAATCGATTCGAGAAAATCCTGACGAGGGGAGAGATCGAATCGCGTCGCGGTGGACATCTGCCTTTCGACCGATCGCCGAGTTTTTGCGACGGAAGAGAACCGCGTTCTCCAGGGCACGACGCGGGGCCAGCCGAGAGAGAAAGCGAACGAATTATATTTTTCTGTGGCAAATACGTTCGACCGATCGGCGGTCGACGCCGTCGTTGCGAAGGAAATCGCGAGATCGTGAGCGACAGTTATTCACACACGGGACTGCGGGTGGCGAAAACTCGGCAGAACGAAGGAATGTGATACGCGCGTCACCGTCGAAATTCCGATCGGGCTTCTCGACACACGGTGCTTTTTCTACGTTATAAATACTGTACGATAGCCGGGCCCGGTGGTGGCCCGTTTGTACAGAGCATCGGCGAGCGACAAAAATTGTTAGAAACCGTGCGAAACAATCGAGCGCCACGCGTTGTATGTACGTACGTGATACGTACGTGGCCCGAGGTCGAACTCTAGTTACTTAGGACACAACCATTTTAGGGGTATATGGGATATTTCTAGTATTTTTAAGCTGCGATCGTTTCTTAAGTGCGACGCGCCTGCGGACACACACACACACACACACACACACACACACACACACGCACGCATAACACACGTACGTAGACACAAAGAGCGAAACGAGTAAATCCACGAAGCGAACGCGGTCGAGGCGAGAATCGAAGATTCTCCGAGAGAGAACTTTTTACACAGAATCAGTGGATGACACGCTGGGTTCGCTTCGTCGAACGCGATTCATCTTGCGGGAAGCTAAGGGAATGTATTATATATACCGAGCACGAATCGCGTTGCGGTTGAGTGTACGTGGACCGAAGTGACATCTATGTAGCGTTACATGTATAAAGGCGCGAGAAGATTTTTGTATAAAAATGTGTACATAATTAATATATATATATATACATACATATATGTGTGTGTATATATATATATATATATAAAATACAAATATAAATACGATTACAAACGTAAGCGCGAATATAAACACGAATATACGTATGAATGTAAAGAAATATATATGTCAAGAATTACAGAGTTTTGCACGTTTAATCGAAAAACGCGTAACACGACGGAAAGGAAGCGACGGCAGTATCGTCGGTCGAGGGGTAAGGTAAGTCATGGGCGATTCCCCTCTTCGTCCCACAACAAATCGAAGGTAAGTGTCTTCGGCGATGTTCGACGTTTCGAAACGGATTCACCCGCGACGCGCACGCGGTCCGTACATTTCCCAGCATTCCTGCACGAGCGTATTTCAATATAAACAATTGCCGGGCGAATTTCCCCCGACGCACGGGGCCGTGATTTCTGGCCGACGTGACGGCGATGTCTCTGTCTGCGAACGCGACCCCGGCTGCCCTCCGGCTCGAGGAACGCGACTCGTTTCGATTCTTCTTCAGCTCTACACTCGCCTGCCACTCTTCTTCCTCCAAACTCTCCTCCTCGTGTATATGCCTGTGCACGCTCGCTAACGTACAAGCGACTACACTCGACTGCCCAACTCGCGTTCTTCTTCTTTCTCGTCGATTATCCCCCCGATTGTCGGATTCCTCGAAGAACGGCGCCGATCCAGAGTACTCGGTTGCTCGCAACGTTCGAAATTGAAACGTTCGATCCAAGTATCGTCGAATGGCGAATATTAAAATGTGACCAGTTGCGAGCTCTACCTCCAAGATCGATCGCGACTAATGATCTCGGTTTTTACTCGTGGCAATTCACATTCGATGACGAGGCCGCGTCGCCTGCCCAATCGAACGTTATCGCCCATGGCAAGCGACTGCTTAATTATTACGTCGTTGGATAACGAGATCTCGGTTGGATCGAGTTTCTAATAAATTCCCTTCGTTTCCGAGGAAAAGTTGAAATCTGGATGATCGAGGTCTCCGTATTATCCGAGGTTGTGTCACGTAGTTGGTGGCACAAGTGACTACTACTGGCAAAACTGAATAGAAAGTGTGGAATACAATTTTTTCGTACGAAGCTCTGTTTCCGAGAAAAATAGCTTCGAACGTTTATCGAGAGTTACGCGTGCACTTGATCAAGATTCAACTCAACCGACTTCATTGTTATCTCTACTAGCAATTGTAAACATTCTTCAATATTCGCACAGAATGTCTACTTTTCACCAATGTTTTTTCGTTGAAGTGATGTTCCACAACTGTGCTCTTCTTATTAAATTTCTACGAACATTTTCTAATTTGTTACTTTGCAGTTTCAATGTTTGCGAACGCTGTAATAATTTTTTCTTTTAATTGTTCAACGTTCGCTATGTCGCTGGAATACGTCATAGATTTAACATAAGTAAAAATCCAGCGGTGACAGATCCGGAGATCGCGGTGGCCAAGATATTCATCCAATATCGTTAGTTTTCGTTTGAAAAATTTCACGCTTCACGACTGAAATGCGATGGCGCTCCATCTTGTTGGTAAATTAAATTTCCTCGAATTTCAAGAGGAACGTCTTCCAATAGTCTTGAATCTTGATCGAGCGCACGCGTGTACTCGATAAACGTTCAAAGCCATTTTTCTCGGAAACGAAGCTTCGTACGAAAAAATTTTATTCCATACCTTTCATTCAGTTTTTCACGTAGAATCACCGCCTTCCCACCAGTTACACGACACGTCCTGTGTGTAAATGAATTGCTCGCTGGTGTTGGTACACGTGTTAATAACGATGCTCCTCTTTCGAGGAACGAGAATTCACAGGTGTTGGCTGCCGCGATATCGGGAGCGTCGCGAGGCGAACAGCATAAAACAGGGATAAATCACGCGAAGGATGCCGAGTGAGGCTAGGGCGAAGCAGGAAAAAGCGGGGAGAGATCGCGAGCTAGCGGACAGCCCAGTATACTCAGCCGGATGCTTAGAATTTCGATAAATCTAACTTGGCAGGAGAAACAAACAGCCCACGGAGAGAGAGAGGGAGAGAGAGAGAGAGACCTTTTTTCCGTGCGGGCACACCGTCGTCGCGGTTTTTGGCTCCCGTTCAAAATGAATCTTCGCTTCTTTTTCCGTTCGCCGGCTGCCGCACGCTAAACGACGGAATAACGAACGCGAGGATTTCGAGGAACTCGAAATCGCGCTCGATCGGCGAACTCTCGAGAATCTGGATGGAGGGGGGAAGCTGATCGCGCGATCCGCGTTAAGAGGAATTTTGGACCGAGTCCAGATCCAGAAAACGTTAGAATCGATGAATCTCTCTCTCTCTCTCTCTCTCTCTGTCTCTCTTCGGATCGTTTCAGTTAGAACGTTGGAGAACGAGTGACAATCGTTTGTCCCGTTGCGACTTTTGTCGCTTTCGTCTCGAAACGCGACGATACACGCGGACTCGAATCACGGAACAAAATCGAGAACAGAGGTATTCTCTCGACTCTGCATACTTTCTATTGCCGTCAATCCTTCGAGTCATACCCGTGGCAGGGAACTACGGTTTCGATTTGAAAGGAAAAGTAAACTCTCACGTAGAGTCCCATGGAGTGTGAATTTGAAGTTATAGATAATTAATTCTTCAAACTGAGGACTCGTAAACAAGTTATATATCATTCGACGAAATGTTATAACTAACGAAGACTGAGAAGAGAATCGTAAGGCAAGAGGTAATCGTAACATCCACCGAGATCGACGATACCGATTGCTTTTCATCGTGGCGTGTAGATTTCTGAGCAGACAGTCTCTTTAAGATAGGATTCTTTGTAAGTGTTGGACGCACACGCCTAGATGCGAACGCATTCTAGTTGAAAATCGCTTCGCTCAGTCAAAAATCCCTGATGAATCGTAGAAAATCATCCTCCATTGAAGCAAACAATCATCAAAGGCGAACGACAGCATTTGAAAGCTACATCTTGGAAAAGAAAAAATTACTAAAAAATTTGTTGGATCAGCGAGATGGAAAACTCTCTCTGCGCATCGAATGCATTTACATCGATATATAACGGTTTGTCTGATATGGAAACAATAATTAAAAATATAGGTAAACGGAATGGTCTATTATGACATAGTTTACATAGTTTACAGACAAATTTAACACGTCTGAAACGAATGCAGTAATTAAAGATCGCATCCAAGAACAGTTGAAACGCGTTCCATCCAAAAATGTCCAAAGCGTACGCTTCAGTAATACTGAATCTCTAAATCCGACGCACACGCGCGTAGGAAAACCCCACCTTTACTCCTCTTCTCTGGTCAAATGAACGATCAAACGGAACAGAAGAGTACCGGCCCGTCGAAACAACTTCCGTGTCCATCTTCCGTTTCTTGATGGAATAATGCGCGTTCGTTGCGCTGGAATTAGCGGGCCGCGGCCCACGCGCGGATCGCGATTCGTTGAAACGGAGGCGCAGCTCGGCGAGGCCGTTTTTTAACGAGCTCGCGCGTCTACGCGCGGGTGTACCGTGTGCCCGCGCCGTGCGTCGCGTAAACGAGAGGCGGAGCAACCGCTTCCAAGAGGTCAGAGGCCACTACCAATCGCAATCTCCCGATAACCACTCTTCTCGCTGCGACTCCTCTCTCACTCTCACTCTCTCTCTCTCTTTCTCTCTCTTGTCCTGGATGTACGCCGGGCTCCAGTTATTTTTTTTTTCCTCTACTCTTTACGCACTACGCACGTAGCAAGCGCCGCCCTCCTCGTCACGCTTTTCCTCCCCTTCAACCCCGCCGCGTCATCATTAATCCGATCTTGCGACGAGGCAAAAGATTCCAAGTCGAATCGGGCCGATTCGTCACGCGGAATCGATTCGATCGTGTTTCACCGACGACCTCGCGCGTTCACGATATAAACGACGTGTCGCGGCGTCCGCATAATCGTTCGATTTGTACGCGTCGCTTTTCGACGAGCGACGTTAAAAGGCTCGACTTCGTTTCTCCGCGGCTCCCTTATCGACTCCGTTTCACACGGAGACAAATAGCTTCTACCCTCTTTCGTTTGCCTTTTTTCATCCATTTCGTTCGGCTCCGGCCTCTGCGTGCGCACGCGCGTACGTATGTACATGCATGTTTAATTAACTATTCTCCAGACTTCACGCTTCGATCACGATTTTGTTCAGGCTGTGCAATCGAGAACGAATCGAACGTAGCAGTTGTGATTGCAACCAAGATCAATTGATAATACTTTTTTTTTTAATTAAACGCTCATTCCTTCCTTCATCCGCGCGTTCGTTCAATCCTCACCGCGTTTCTGTCGATTGCGAATAATAAAAAAAACTTTTTCTCTTTCTTATCGTTACGTCGACGTCGTGTTACCTACAATCACCACGCAACATTGAAACGTACTCGTAATTATCCCATTAGCGTCATCGACCCATTGCTCTCTGAACTTCTTGATTACCTACTCTAGTTTAATAGGTACACTCTCGTTACCGACATGAATACACATTGCATTTTACGAGCTTTCGTGACCTGAAATACCGACATGGTAAAAAAACATCCCTAGACTTTTAGCGCACTCTATGTTTCAACAACGGTGAATTGAGGAACTACACTAAGTAAAACGATCGGAAGTTGGACAAGTAGTAAACGCGCTAGAAACATAATATTTCAAACCACCTCGAATCTTCCTCCATCGATAATTTGTACGTGAAACAAATCTATAAGATTGAAAACTATTGGTAAAATCGGTAAAATATAAATATTACTTGCAGTTGCATAAATATATTATATTTATGATGAAAATTCTGCATTCTAAAATCTGTAACAAAGTTACAGCTAGCAAAAAATATATATATTTTCTAGCAGTAACTTTAGTTACAAACATAGTTCTGAGGGAAGCTGAAAAAGAAAACCTAACACAATAACCAGAAGGGCTATTGATAAAGAAAATTTAAAACGGTAGCCAGAAGGGTCACTAGTAACAAAAAGCAGTGATACAGTAACCAAAAGTGTTACTAAAAAACATTCCCTACTCAGTAGAATAACCAGAGGGTCTATTGTCAAATCTACATTAGACGTGAACGCCAACAAACCGTATCTTGCTTCGCAACACCAGTATTAATTATGAATTAGCAAATTTTCAAAATAAAACGCGGAGAGTGCTTCGTCATATCATAAATTCCCGAAAATAAGTACGAAATGCTGTTAATCTATGCACTCATTCTCAGAAATACGCGACATTAATTGCGACGCGTTCAGTGCAACCATGCTAGTTCCTAATGAATAATGACCACGTCTGTACAGCTCTTGTAGCTGCATCAGGTGATCCAGGAGCAGGAACAGCCTTCCACGAATCGAGTGGAAGAAATTGGGCATTTTGTAAACGCAACGCTATTTCAAAAAACGCGATCATTCATTATCGCAACACTAAGGCCAAATGTAATTGAAAATCGCGATGAAATAATGTCGCTACGCTAATTCTAAAATCAAATTGAATAAAAATTATCATTAAGAATACGAAAGCTATTTCAAACATTTTAACATTAAAATAAATTAAAAGCAATGATTTTATAATAAAAAGCAAGACAAATTTTACTACGTAAAACTCTAGGACAACTTTCACAATTGCAAAAGACAATCGCGATATCATAACTCACAACTTTAAAACAAACTCGATTATCATTTCTTCGCTAACTCTAATTTAAATCAGTTTCTCGCAACATTAATAAACAAGCGAAACTATTCCACAACTTTAATTCAACCCGTAATCGATCTCTCGCAACACTAACAAGAAAAGTCGCGATTTGCCCAAAACGAAGCTGAACGATGATGGGGAAGAAAAAGAAAATACAACTACAAATACTAAAGAGCATAGTGACAAAGTAGTAACGAGAATGACCTCCCATGCTCTGGAATCATTGAAATGATCCAGAAGATGAGAAGCCATTTGTTGTGACCCTCTTCGTGGCAGTTTGCCGGGTCTCTTCAGCTTCTAGCCTTTTCTTTCTTCGGGCGCAATGCCCGCTGAAACTTACATCTAGCTCGAGTCTTTCTAATCACAAAGCAAAAAATATCTTGCAACGGTGAAATGAAAAGATAAACCGCGGAAACTGACCTTAATACACATAGACGACCAACGATCACAGTGATCGTTGTCCGTTCGCATGTGCATGCTCGAGCAATACCTATACAAACGTGCGTTTCGGGACCTAGTCGCGACCTATCCGCGACCGCGACCGCGGTACTAAATTCGAAAAATCGAAGAGTAAAACCAGAAACAAGTGGCATGCTCCACTTGTACCAATTTCACTGTCGATTTTTCAAATTAGATTTCCTGAAACAGGTTGGACACGCGAAAAGGGGACACGCGACCAGAGACTGTGCCAACCTGCCCGGCCCTACTTACTTACAATTAAACACAGGCATACCAGAAAGTAAGCTACCTATCCTAACGAATCGTCCTATATTTAAAAAATGGCAAAACAGGCATACCAACACACTCACTCTACGATTCTCACACGTACCACTCGGGCGCAGACCTAAACTAGAGAGAACGTCCCGGGACGCCTCCGACACCCGAGTTTAACACACAACTTTCACACTCTAATTTACGTACCATTTTCCTGAAATCGACTGACAATGGCTAGCGAACATTGCGTTAAACGTGATTAAAACACGTTTATATTTACGACTCTATGTGAGATTAATAAATGAGAAGAAATATTTATAATTTTTATAGAAATTACATGTGCAAGTTAACTTGCAATTATTATATTGTATCATATTATACAATTGATAGTATAATTAATAATACAATTGTAGTGTGTTTGATAAGTATTGTTATAATAAATCCGTATTTCAAATATTTTAAATATTCATAATGAATGGAACAATAGAAACGACGCAATTCCACATCCTAACCACACACACATGCGGAAAATACGTCGTGCACGATACGCTAACACACTGTGTCAGTCGCTGAGAATTTTTTATAAAACTACAAACTGTGGTCATCGTGCCCAATGTCTTTCACCCACTCAAGTAGCACCTGGGCACGTGAGTGAGATCCTGACAATGAACACGGAAGGGGTTAAACCTGAAAATCCTGAACTAAAAAATCATTAGTTTGTGTATTTAATTTGTATCTAACGGACTACTGCATTATTTTATTTCAAACTATAATGACTCTATTCTTTCAAAAATTATTAAGATTGCAAGAGATTAGAGACAATAGGCAAGAACTGAATTTATTAAACAATGTATTATGAAATCTAATAACTGACTCAAACAATCAAAATCAAACAGCTGACTCTAAATTAAATATTAATAGAAATAACCTTAGGCGATTTCTTTATCAAAGCACACTTTCGAAAATGCAAAAGCAATGTTCAGGCTTGTTGCTTTGATTCAAAAATCTGACTGTCGCGAAGTATCTTCTTGCACATAAAGTTTTATATATTTTTCTACGGAAAGAATTCTAATCTACTATATATTTCAAATTGTATTGTAGCTCATAATTGTAAAACTCAATTAAACTTAATTAAATCATTCAATATTATCGTAAAGGAGAAAATTTAATTAAAAATTATTAATTATTGTAACAAAATATATCACCAATATGAATAAGTAATAACTGCATCTTTCATAGCAACGAAGTCGGAGGACATCCATCTTCTCTACTATGGTATGCTCAAACGAAATCACTTTAATAATAGTTATTCATAAATATTTATAATTTATCTATTCATATGGATATTTTACTTTCGCAAACATTTATATTGATGATATTTTGATTTTAGAAGTGATTACTATAAATATATATATTCTAATTGTTAAAATCGCGATGTGTAAGAAGCCCTATCCTAATCTAATACATAAAACACATAAAAAAAATTGTTACTACTCACAAGTATAAAAAATACGCGGTCACTATGCTCATCAAAAATTCTACGTATACAACCAATCACCCGTGCCGATTCGGACTTTTCGTCCTACGACATGATTGAGTGATCGGAGGAACATAAATGCATGCGACTCACGCAATAGATGCGAAGAACATTGTCATCGATGCTGCACTGGACCAAGGAAAGTCGTCGTGAAGATCCTCACCGAGCAGGTATCACTGAGAATTCCATGGTGGAAATGAACGGCATGAAAAATTTCTAAAGGCATAAAGACACAGTGTTGTTTGTAAAAATTGAAATTTTAATAATGATAAAAATTGGGACTCTAATAATTTTACATTAAACTTTAATGAAAAGAGAATTGTGGAGAATAAAATTCTCTTTTTCGAGTACAATGGTGAAGTACTTACATTCTTAGCTTTTGAAGCATCGTAAGATTCTTAGAGAATTAGGGGAACTGAGGAAGCTGTAGAGAATCTGTAATAAAACATTACACATTAAAATCTATATTTAAAAGAAAGGTACAATCGTAATTTGAAGATAATAAGAAATTCTTACATTCTTGGCTTTGGAGCCACCTTTGGATGTTCCCCAAAAAGTACAAAAAATTTGGTGTTGTGAAGCGTCTGTAACAAACATCAAACATTGTACTTTGTTGTTAAATTTGAAAAATTGAATAAACTGAGATAATATATAGAATTACTTACGAGCTTGATCTCCTGGAAAGGCTTTATCCTCTTCAGCACTGACTCTAATACCGAAAACGAACACTGAACAAGGGAAAATACAATAAAAGAAAAATAAAAGACCATCAACGCGCGCGTTCAAGTAATAATCGACGGACTCACTGACTTTAATTTCACGAATTATAGTTTAAATAAATTAATTTAATGTAAGAAGAGCCATTTTACTCAGAAAAATATAAAAATATTTCGCAACAAACACTGACTCAGCCAACCGCATTGCACGCGGTCACAAAAATTGGTCTGAAAATAAAGCTGATTAGAAGGAGAAGGGAGAGAGAGTGTACGTTTATTTAGAAAATATTGCAATTTTTCTAGAAAATGATCATAAACTTATTACGAGTATACATTAAAGACATTAGTTGTAAATTATATATTTTTCAATGCTGAATACTGTAAATGAAATTATTGTATTCTAAATGTTCGTTATTAAAATAAAAAATATGCACATTAGTAATACATCACGTCTGGTGTTATAAATATTCAGAAATGTTTGCACAAATCAAAGTTTAGCAGCTAAGTATATTTAAGAAACAATACGACGTAAGAAATAAAAACGCGTGTGAAATCTTGTTTCAAATCGTTTCAATCGCGCCTCAGCGGTTGAAAAAAACAAGTATCTGCAGTATAATAAAATGCGAAAACTTTGAATTTGATAATCTAATACATGAATATACATCCATTTATCAATATACGTATATCGTTAAGTTGACCTATATGCATCCAAATAAAATATTAATTGATTTTATGTTTACTATTCTCATCTTTATATTCCAAATAATTACGAAATTACGTATTGCGAATTGTATCTTAAATATAAATGAATTGTATATCAAATGTTACACAAAATGAATAAAATTTGTCAAATTCCCCTGAAAATTCCTCAAATTGTCCATTAATGATCACGTCCATCTATGCGTTCTCTGCACAAGCAATAACCTGCAGAAAGAAAAATCAAAAGTCAGAACAATAGTTAGATGAAGACAAACGTGTAAAAATGAAACGATAATCAACTGTAAATTCTGAAAAAGACGATCTGTCAGTAACCGTACGAGTGAAATCAACGATTGAAGAAAAATTGAAACACGAAAGTTTCAAAGCATCACACGATTTCGTTACCGTAATGCTTAATTAATCGTTATTAAATACACGCATATTAATTAAATAATACTATTAATGAGATATAAGTGAAAG
Organism: Tetragonisca angustula; assembly: GCA_036937485.2. Taxonomy (NCBI): domain Eukaryota; kingdom Metazoa; phylum Arthropoda; class Insecta; order Hymenoptera; family Apidae; genus Tetragonisca; species Tetragonisca angustula. The sequence continues at coordinate 215,904 of JAWNGG020000282.1, read as the reverse complement.
TAAAAGAGTGTCGAAGAAGCGACGCCACCGAAGACACACCATCGATAGGTTAGAATAAGTTACGAATCTAAACTGACGTACTGCGTGTTACTGCCTCGAAATTCGGTAGCTGAATAACTTGTCTCGACTTGTGTCGAAACGTAAAGTCAAAAGTGGTAGGGATACAAGAGAATAAACAGGTGCGACTTTAAGAGTATTACATACACGTAAGCGCTGTGTTTATGTTTTGGATCACGGATTTCAAGCTTCAAGGCCTTCTACGCCTTGTTTTACTTGAGAAATGAAAACTTATATTATGCAGTAAAAATATTATTCTAACTATTAAATACGTACTATTAAATACGTACATTTTTAATAAATTGTTGAATTTGGTATTAGAATAGTTAAGAATCACGCAGTATAAAGTTAAAGAATTAACAAATAAGTAGAAAATGTTAGAATAGAAATGTATATGCAAAAGTATATAATATATATACACACACCACACATAAATTAATCAATTAAGAGAGTATAATATTTTTATTGGTTAGAATTGAAATTAAATTTTGGTATAAAATTATAAATAATTTTTAGCACAGTATGTTCTATTTATGTACTACACATAAATGTTTATGGGCCATTATCCCTTCAATTGTTGGAAATTATATGTAATAATTATTTGGTTAAATCTTACCTCGAGTTGAATCAAAAATGCACGTCTTCTTTTAAAAAGAAAATTCAAAACAGAAACACAAATCTACCAACTATTAATTTAAACTTTTACCTGAGAACTTCTGGATGATATTTCTCTCTAGACGGTGGTTCTGGATACTTCCTTCTTTACAACGAGGTGTGCTTCCTTCCGCCATTCTTCCCTCTTAAAAATCGATCGTGAGAAATATCGATATATTCGAGAATCGTAGGAAGTGTGTTGCTTATTTCACCGTTGGCGCTGTAATCGTTAACGTTTCGTACGAAATAAGTTGAAATGAAAAGTCAAAAACATTGGTCTATATCAAAACAAAGACATAGAATTCATGACAAATTCCTAAACAGAACGATAATATTCACACACTTGATGAAAAATTGTCAATAATTAAAACTGAGACATGAGAAATTTTATTATATTACGCAGTAGAATTATTATTTTAGCCATTAAATACGTACATATTTAATAAATTATTGTTGAATTTGGTATTAGAATGGTTAAGAATTATGCAGTATGGGGTTAAAGGATCGACAAATGAGTAGAAAATGTTACAATAGAGATAAGAGAATATTATGAGATGTGATTCGTGACAGAAAAGTGATTCGTTCAATTTTGTCTGACTTTACCTTTGTATTATTCAGTTTTAAATGAATAACATATTGACTGCTTATTATTCATAAATTATATTGAGAAATAATGGAAGCATATATACTGAACGTACGCTTATTTCCGTTTATTTCCGTTGATAACCAAAATCTGCTTCAATCGATCAATTAATAACCTGTTAACAGAAAAATTTTAATAATATTAACAAATATGTAAATTTAAATCCAAATGTTTCAAAATCAAACAATATTTAAACACAATTACTGTTTTAAAAGGTAATAATTTAGTGACGAACAATCGAATATGAGATGCATGAAAGAGCGAAGAAAATTCGAGATACCACTTACTTTCTGTATAATAAATTCCATCTAACAAATAATTAAACGAATATATATATATACATTACCGAAACGAATCTGATAGTAACACACAAAAATTGAAGAACTCTTCCGAAATTGAAACGACACTTTTGAAAGAATCAACCACATCCCACGTTCCATTGCGCCAAACTGATGCTTCGAACCGCCAAAACCTCCCTCATCTGTTCTCTGATTGGTTGAAATTTCTTGCAAATTTTCTTCCGCGAAAATTGAAATTCCATTCTGTATGAACGTTTCAGACTAGATATATCACATAAATTTAAGAAGAAATAAGAAAAATAAGCATAAAATAGAGAGGAGATCAGTTTTTTATACTGTCGGACAATTTCAGAACGTGTGACACCAAATTTTATAAAATGAAAGTTGTACAGTATGCTATGTTCGTGATGTCACGTCTATCTCAATGTGTGTTTCTATGTTCCAAATTATAGATTGCATGAAAATGTCTTTGATTTATGGGATATATAAAAAGAAAAATTAAGATGTAACAAAAAAGATCCAATTATAAAAATTTACCATTTAATTCCCTAAAATAATTAGTTTTGCAAATGAAGATTTACTGGGCCAGGAATAACAGCGCCACGTTGTGGCAAATCGAAGGAACTAAACGTTAAAATAATCTCAAAAAATATAATTAATTTTTAATTTTGACGCTAATAATGTCCATTGTAAAACTTATGTGAAGAATAAAATGTCCTTTAATCCAATTGGAATAAATCAAAGATATTTTCATGCAATCTATAATTTGGAACATAGAAACACACATTGACATAGATGTGACATCACAAACATAGTATACTGTACAACTTTTATTTTATAAAATTTCGTGTCACACGTTCTGAAATTGTCCGACAGTATAAAAAACTGATCTCCTCTCTATTTTATGCTTATTTTTCTTATTTCTTCTTAAATTTATGTGATATATCTAGTCTGAAACGTTCATACAGAATGGAATTTCAATTTTCGCGGAAGAAAATTTGCAAGAAATTTCAACCAATCAGAGAACAGATGAGGGAGGTTTTGGCGGTTCGAAGCATCAGTTTGGCGCAATGGAACGTGGGATGTGGTTGATTCTTTCAAAAGTGTCGTTTCAATTTCGGAAGAGTTCTTCAATTTTTGTGTGTTACTATCAGATTCGTTTCGGTAATGTATATATATATATATTCGTTTAATTATTTGTTAGATGGAATTTATTATACAGAAAGTAAGTGGTATCTCGAATTTTCTTCGCTCTTTCGTGCATCTCATATTCGATTGTTCGTCACTAAATTATTACCTTTTAAAACAGTAATTGTGTTTAAATATTGTTTGATTTTGAAACATTTGGATTTAAATTTACATATTTGTTAATATTATTAAAATTTTTCTGTTAACAGGTTATTAATTGATCGATTGAAGCAGATTTTGGTTATCAACGGAAATAAACGGAAATAAGCGTACGTTCAGTATATATGCTTCCATTATTTCTCAATATAATTTATGAATAATAAGCAGTCAATATGTTATTCATTTAAAACTGAATAATACAAAGGTAAAGTCAGACAAAATTGAACGAATCACTTTTCTGTCACGAATCACATCTCATAATATTCTCTTATCTCTATTGTAACATTTTCTACTCATTTGTCGATCCTTTAACCCCATACTGCATAATTTTTAACCATTCTAATACCAAATTCAACAATAATTTATTAAATATGTACGTATTTAATGGCTAAAATAATAATTCTACTGCGTAATATAATAAAATTTGTCATGTCTCACTTTTAATTATTGACAATTTTTCATCAAGTGTGTGAATATTATCGTTCTGTTTAGGAATTTGTCATGAATTCTATGTCTTTGTTTTGATATAGACCAATGTTTTTGACTTTTCATTTCAACTTATTTCGTACGAAACGTTAACGATTACAGCGCCAACGGTGAAATAAGCAACACACTTCCTACGATTCTCGAATATATCGATATTTCTCACGATCGATTTTTAAGAGGGAAGAATGGCGGAAGGAAGCACACCTCGTTGTAAAGAAGGAAGTATCCAGAACCACCGTCTAGAGAGAAATATCATCCAGAAGTTCTCAGGTAAAAGTTTAAATCAATAGTTGGTAGATTTGTGTTTCTGTTTTGAATTTTCTTTTTAAAAGAAGACGTGCATTTTTGATTCAACTCGAGGTAAGATTTAACCAAATAATTATTACATATAATTTCCAACAATTGTGGAAACTGGCATAAAAAGGTTTAAACAAAGCAAAGGTTTGCCACAGTAAAAGTTATTTATAATTTTATATCAAAATTTAATTTCAGTTCTAACGGGCACAAATATTATCTTGTAATTGACTCGTATGTATATATTTTAATCACACTTATCGATGGCGTCTTTTCGATAGCGTAGCTTTTTCAACACTTACTTCCATTTATACCTCATTAGTAGTATCATTTAATTAGTACGCGTGTATGTAATGATTAATTACGGTAACGAAATCCTATAATGATTTGAAACTTTTCGTGCCATTTTTTCTTCAGATTTTTCTTCAATCGTCGATTTCACTCATACAGTTACCAGCAGATCATCTCATACGTCTTTTTAATAAAATTCGAAATTAATTATTGTTTCGCTTTTATGTATTTACCTTCATTCGATATATTTGTTCTGACTTTTAGTTTCTCTTTTTGCAGGTTCTTTGATTACGGAGGAAACATAGAACGCATGGATTCCATGATTATGGATAATCTGATGAATTTCAATCATGGAACCTAACATTTTATTCATTCGTGGTATACAATATTTGATATACAGTTTATATATAATTTACATCTACTTTGAGATACAATTTATATATTTTTCCGAATGCTGACGCGCAATTGAAATGTTTTAGAGCAAGATTTCACACGCGTCTTTCATGGTATTATTTTTTGAATAAATTCGGCTATGAATATATTTGATTTGTGCAAACGTTTTCAAATACTTAACATACCTGATATATTACTAATGTGCATACTGTATACTCTAATAACGAACATTCAGAATATAATTTTCAGAATATAAACTCATTTCAGAATATATTTCTGCAAAGAGTTGTCTTTCATTTACAGTATTTAATATTGAAAAATACTTTATGATTAATATCTTTAATACATATTCAAGATTCTACATAATTATTTTCTAGAAAAATAGTAGTATTTTCTAAATAAATGTATTCCCTTCTCCTTCTAATCAGTTTTACTTTCAGACCAATTTTTATGATCGCGAGCAATGCGGTTAGTAGAGTCAGTGTTTGTTGCGCAATAGTTTAATATTTTTCTGAGCAAAATGGCTCTCATTGAATTAAATTAATTCATTTAAATTATATTTCGTGAAATTAAAGTCAGTGAGTCCGTCGATTATTACTTGAACGCGCGCGTTGATAGTCTTTTATTTTTCTTTTATTGTATTTTTTCTTGTTCAGTGGTCGTTTTCGGTATTAGAGTCAGTGTTGAAGGGGATAAAGCCTCTCCAGGAGATCAAGATCGTAAGTAATTTTATACATTGTATTTCAATTTATTCAATTTTTCAAATTTGACAACAAAGTATAATATTTGATGTTTTGTTACAGACGTTTCACAGCATCAACCTTTTGGTATATTTCGGGGAAAATCCAATGATGACTCCACAGCCAAGAATGTAAGAATCTCTCATTATCTAAAACTTAAGATTTTGCTTTGCTTTGAAAAACATAAATTCTAATGTTTAGTGTCTTGTTACAGATTTTCTACAATCTCCACTTCCCCTAATACATTAAGAAACTTATGATACTTCAAAAGCTAAAAATGTAAATATTTAGCATGTTGTATTTGAATTCTATTTTCTATAGTACTCTTTCTATTGAAGTCGAATGTAAAATTATAATTGCAAAATAAAAACATTTCACACTATTAGTCCGAATGTTTATCATCATTTAAATGATTTTTATCATTATTTTATAATTTGATAATGATAATTTTTATCATTGTAATATCATGTTTTTCAGGAAATTTTTACGGCATTTACTTCCACCATGGGTATCTACTTGATGAGGCTCTTCACGATAACTTTCCCTAGTCTAGTGCAGCATCGATGATAACATTCCTCACATCTGTCGCGTGAGTCGCATGCATTTATGTTCCTCCGGACACTCAATCATGTCGTAGGATGAAAGGTCCAAATCGGCACGGGTGACTGGTTGTATACGTAAAATTTTTCATGAGCATAGTGACCACGGGTATTTTCTATACCTGTGAGTAGTAACAATATTTTTATGCTTTTCATATATTAGATTAGGATAGGGCTTCTTGCACATCGCGATTTTAACAATTAGAATATATATATTTATATCACTTCTAAGTAATATAAATCTATATTATAAATCTATAGTATAAATAATATATCACTTCATAGTAATCACTTCTAAAATCAAAATATCATCAATATAAATGTTTGCGAAAGTAAAATATCCATATGAATAGATAAATTATAAATATTTATGAATAACTATTATTAAAGTGATTTCGTTTGAGCATACCATAGTAGAGAAGATGGATGTCCTCCGACTTCGTTGCTATGAAAGATGCAGTTATTACTTATTCATATTGGTGATATATTTTGTTACAATAATTAATAATTTTTAATTAAATTTTCTCCTTTACGATAATATTGAATGATTTAATTAAGTTTAACTGAGTTTTACAATTATGAGCTACAATACAATTTGAAATATATAGTAGATTAGAATTCTTTCCGTAGAAAAATATATAAAACTTTATGTGCAAGAAGATACTTCGCGACAGTCAGATTTTTGAATCAAAGCAACAAGCCTGAACATTGCTTTTGCATTTTCGAAAGTGTGCTTTGATAAAGAAATCGCCTAAGGTTATTTCTATTAATATTTAATTTAGAATCAGCTGTTTGATTTTGATTGTTTGAGTCAGTTATTAGATTTCATAATACATTGTTTAATAAATTCAGTTCTTGCCTATTGTCTCTAATCTCTTGCAATCTTAATAATTTTTGAAAGAATAGAGTCATTATAGTTTGAAATAAAATAATGCAGTAGTCCGTTAGATACAAATTAAATACACAAACTAATGATTTTTTAGTTCAGGATTTTCAGGTTTAACCCCTTCCGTGTTCATTGTCAGGATCTCACTCACGTGCCCAGGTGCTACTTGGGTGGGTGAAAGACATTGGGCACGATGACCACAGTTTGTAGTTTTATAAAAAATTCTCAGCGACTGACACAGTGTGTTAGCGTATCGTGCACGACGTATTTTCCGCATGTGTGTGTGGTTAGGATGTGGAATTGCGTCGTTTCTACTGTTCCATTCATTATGAATATTTAAAATATTTGAAATACGGATTTATTATAACAATACTTATCAAACACACTACAATTGTATTATTAATTATACTATCAATTGTATAATATGATAATTGCAAGTTAACTTGCACATGTAATTTCTATAAAAATTATAAATATTTTTTCTCATTTATTAATCTCACATAGAGTCGTAAATATAAACGTGTTTTAATCACGTTTAACGCAATGTTCGCTAGCCATTGTCAGTCGATTTCAGGAAAATGGTACGTAAATTAGAGTGTGAAAGTTTTGTGTTAAACTCGGGTGTCGGAGGCGTCCCGGGACGTTCTCTCTAGTTTAGGTCTGCGCCCGAGTGGTACGTGTGAGAATCGTAGAGTGAGTGTGTTGGTATGCCTGTTTTGCCATTTTTTAAATATAGGACGATTCGTTAGGATAGGTAGCTTACTTTCTGGTATGCCTGTGTTTAATTGTAAGTAAGTAGGGCCGGGCAGGTTGGCACAGTCTCTGGTCGCGTGTCCCCTTTTCGCGTGTCCAACCTGTTTCAGGAAATCTAATTTGAAAAATCGACAGTGAAATTGGTACAAGTGGAGCATGCCACTTGTTTCTGGTTTTACTCTTCGATTTTTCGAATTTAGTACCGCGGTCGCGGTCGCGGATAGGTCGCGACTAGGTCCCGAAACGCACGTTTGTATAGGTATTGCTCGAGCATGCACATGCGAACGGACAACGATCACTGTGATCGTTGGTCGTCTATGTGTATTAAGGTCAGTTTCCGCGGTTTATCTTTTCATTTCACCGTTGCAAGATATTTTTTGCTTTGTGATTAGAAAGACTCGAGCTAGATGTAAGTTTCAGCGGGCATTGCGCCCGAAGAAAGAAAAGGCTAGAAGCTGAAGAGACCCGGCAAACTGCCACGAAGAGGGTCACAACAAATGGCTTCTCATCTTCTGGATCATTTCAATGATTCCAGAGCATGGGAGGTCATTCTCGTTACTACTTTGTCACTATGCTCTTTAGTATTTGTAGTTGTATTTTCTTTTTCTTCCCCATCATCGTTCAGCTTCGTTTTGGGCAAATCGCGACTTTTCTTGTTAGTGTTGCGAGAGATCGATTACGGGTTGAATTAAAGTTGTGGAATAGTTTCGCTTGTTTATTAATGTTGCGAGAAACTGATTTAAATTAGAGTTAGCGAAGAAATGATAATCGAGTTTGTTTTAAAGTTGTGAGTTATGATATCGCGATTGTCTTTTGCAATTGTGAAAGTTGTCCTAGAGTTTTACGTAGTAAAATTTGTCTTGCTTTTTATTATAAAATCATTGCTTTTAATTTATTTTAATGTTGAAATGTTTGAAATAGCTTTCGTATTCTTAATGATAATTTTTATTCAATTTGATTTTAGAATTAGCGTAGCGACATTATTTCATCGCGATTTTCAATTACATTTGGCCTTAGTGTTGCGATAATGAATGATCGCGTTTTTTGAAATAGCGTTGCGTTTACAAAATGCCCAATTTCTTCCACTCGATTCGTGGAAGGCTGTTCCTGCTCCTGGATCACCTGATGCAGCTACAAGAGCTGTACAGACGTGGTCATTATTCATTAGCAACTAGCATGGTTGCACTGAACGCGTCGCAATTAATGTCGCGTATTTCTGAGAATGAGTGCATAGATTAACAGCATTTCGTACTTATTTTCGGGAATTTATGATATGACGAAGCACTCTCCGCGTTTTATTTTGAAAATTTGCTATTTCATAATTAATACTAGTGTTGCGAAGCAAGATACCGTTTGTTGGCGTTCATGTCTAATGCAGATTTGACAGTAGCCCTTCTGGTTATTGTATTGAGTAGGAAATGTTTTTTTAGTAGCCCTTTTGGTTACTAAAATCTTCGTATCGCGATTTTTTTGCCAGTGGCCCTTCTGATGACTACCGTTCTAAATTTTCTTTATCAGTAGCCCTTCTGGTTAGGTTTTCTTTTTCAGCATCCCTTACAACTACATTGGTCTATTCATATACCTCGTCCGTGATTCTATTTGTACAAATTTCTGTTCTGTGACGAATATGACAATCCCCCCATTCCGAAACATCCGATAAAAATTCTTCCTGCGAATACTGGCAAGCTTGGTCACTGATGTTATCGGTCGAACGATAAATTATTGCTATCATTGACTAAGAATTAGTCAATGTTATCAGATTCGTACGTAAACCTGTATATGTGATCCTATACTTACCTCTTGATCCAGTGCGAATGAGTTATAAGTGGTTATTGAACACGTGATGCAACGTAGAATCACGAGACACACTGTCTACGTAAGTTGCTCGTTAATTCAGAAATTATCTCTGTGAATAGGCAGCTAACCATTTGCAGGGTATTAAATGTTTTAATTTAAATATTTCTTACACCTCCAAGTGTATAAAGTATTTATTTGACAAGGCTGTACCATTCCGTTTAAGTGCCTTATGGACTTTAGGTTGAGCTTCTTCAGACGCCGATTTAATTCACGGCGTTTCATTTTCAATGTAATTGCACGAATTTTGTTACTGAGGGACAGATCGATATGATGGAATCGATACACAATAATATTTGCGACAATAGAGAAACGAAAACGTTCGTTTTAATCGAGCGTTGCTGTTCCGCGATAATTTAACAATCGATCATAATTTACAATCTGTCAATAAATCATCAATTTTGTTAATAATTTATTGATCGATCTAAGATAATTTAGAAAGTCGTTCAGAGGAAGAACACTTAGACAGTCGAACACTCTGAACTTGAAAAGAAAAAAGAGTTAGATCGCGCGGTTCAATAAAATAACCACCGGCTAAAATAAAAAAACAATTTATTAACGACAATATCTATAATTACATTGTTATGCATCACGCGTGAGAAATAGTATTCCATTTCATTTCCCTTTTTTTTTAGTCCAGGAAACCGATGATAAACCGCCCATTAAATCGCGCGAACTTACTATTAGTACAGGGGAACATGATCGTATCGTGTTTACGGCATTACGGCTCGTTCTTTTTATCGATTCGAAGAGAAGCTCGCGACTGTTAAATGAAAATGTGCAATCGATCCGGATGATTGCAAATGCAAATGAGAATGGAAATCGCACGAGGAAAGTAGATAATGTATATGCATATATGTGTATATATACGACGAAACATCCGTCGTTTTGCATGCTATCTTAATTATTTCTTTACTCGTGCGCAATAATAGTGTAAAGTGACTTGTTTTTCTTTCGTATTACCTGCAGTTCGTGAAAGTATTCCATCTATTGCGCGTGTTGTATAAACATTTTGAAATTTTCTTGTCAGGCTGTCACGATTTAAACCTTTAGTTTTATAAACCTAATCAGAAAGACAGAGTCTAAGCAAAACATTTAAATAAATGTTACGAAATATATTATGTATTTATAAATCATGTTTATAAATAAATAATATAGAAATAAATGTATTACAATTATATAAATATATTACATATGTCAGGAATTAGTAAATATACTACTAAACATTGTACCACTCTAATTCCGATATTTTATATATTTCTGGACACCAAACGCTCTAAATTTCCTATAAATACATAAAAATTCGCAATCTAATTATGATTATACTTGATTAACTTTCAAACGAGTCTGAAATATATATATAGAAGTTACAAGATATTTAGTACACAAGTAAGTACATATCTCTCGGAGATTATAAAAGTATTTAAACCACCACAATCCGTCATAGCAATAAATTTGAATATTTAATAGACTCATCTTCACCATATGCTCAAGATTATTTACGCTGTATATTAATTTTATATTAAATATATATTTACAATAAATATCTTGTAACTTTCATACATAATTTCCAGATTGATTTCAAATTTTATCAATATAATCATGATAATTCTCTCTCACCGGTACCGTTAATAAAATTTCAAAATGTTTTATACAACACACATAAAATTTCTCTTACGACAAGTGTTTGAATCGCGCTAGCTTTGAATATCATATCGAATTACTGTGATATCTCTACAAGGTCATTAGGAAATGATTTGAACAAAAGTTCCAATGCAAATATGTAGTACGATGTTGCAACGATTGATTCTTGACGATATAGATATAGAACGCATTCACAGCCGTTGACGTGAAATTACGTCGTGTATAATGTAGGTGTTTAATATGAATAATAAGCATCATGTTTAGTCGAATCTTCTTTTTTTAATATTCTTTTCTTCTGAAACTATCGGTGGTAGTATCGATATCCAATGCTTCGACCAAGCCCTCGTTTATTTTAACACGCAAAGCTATCAAAACAGATCTCTTCCTCTTTCAATTTTAAAGAAACTGTCTAACTGAATTTGAATCAAATTGAATAAAGAGTCGACGAGTGGTTTCAAGTTGAAAAATATACGACATATTGTACTATCGAGTGCGCGATTGTTCGCTGCAGTTAATACCCTCTATAATCAGAATTTGCTTTTAAATTTAACTTTAAAGAAAACGATTATTGAATAACTGTGGCTATTTAATTTTATTCAAAATCTAGCGACTAATAGTCATTGGTATCGATAAATCAATCAATAAAACAGTAAAGAGACAAAATGAAATTTGCAAAATGTCGTTTTGCTTTATAGAGAGTCAAATTATATTCTAACATAATTTAAATAAATAATTATTTCCTTTGATACACGTGACACTGTTACAAATATAGGATCAAGTATCGAAACGCGAGAAGTTGATTCGATTGATTAAATATCGGTGAAGGAAAAAATGGAATTTCACTACGAGAGATATCGCCAAATTTCGCAAAATTTGGACGTATGTCTGATCTGATCCGATGAAGACGATATCTACAGACACAAAGTAGATTAGTTTATTGAATGTTGAATTCGATAACTGCCTGCATTTTCCATCGTACGATTTATCGTGTCGTAGACCTTTCATTTACGAATTCTTTGTCAATTATTTCCCAATAGGACAATAAGGATCCAGTTGTATAAATTCTGATAAAAACCCACTTTTCATCAGTCGACTGCAAATCAGACGGAAAATAAAAGGGCAAGAGAGTAGACAATAGACAGTTAGTTTGGATGAAATATGATCTACGCTGAAATTTCTGAAAACAGCCATTTTCTATTCAAGACAGTTGTATTCTTTTTTTTTTCCTTCGTATTTACCTCGCCGTCTGTAAGGTACTTAAGTCGATAAAATTGAACGCGAAACGTTATATTCTGTACTTATCATATCGAAATTAATCGTGCACGCTCATGCTACACGCGAAACGCGTTCGAAAACACTTTTAACAGGCGTTGTCCCTGTTCGAAGCTGTGCTCGTAAGCAAATAGCTACATGATACTTAGACGATACGTTCGACGATCAATTGAACGATCAAGTATGTATACGATAGTAATCGATTTGTGCAACACTGGCCACCATTCCGTAATATGTTTTTTTTTATAAAGGAAAATAAAAGTCTTCGGAATCCAACTGTTACTTCCCGACCAATCGCAAAACTAAAAATTCGTAAACTCGGCTGATTTTAGCGCGTTCGTTCGTTCGTGTGATTATTATCAACAGTAGTTGCACGCGAATTCACAACGAAAACGAGAGAAACAAATAAATTGTCCGTCGTTAGACACAACGTTGTAAAATACTTTGACGAAATATTATTCGCTTTGTTTCTTTTTTTATTCGACACACAATTCGACCGGCACTACGACTCGAGTGCTTCGTAATATTTACAACATACATCGACGACAATTATCGTATATAATCTATTGGAGTTTCCTTCGAGATACGTTCGTAAAAAGAATCGTTATTAATTCGCACGTCGTACAAGCATGTATCGCTCACACAAGTGGCATCGCTCTTCCGTTAATTTTTTTTCTTTTTTTTTTTTTTGTTTTTCAATCAAAATTTACTCAAAAGACGTGTTCCGTTCGAGTCGATGTGTTCTCGTAATTTTCGTGATTGAAATCCCACGGATTTATTACAAATTTCCCAACCTATTCACGGCGTTGCGTATGTAACTTTTTTTTCCGCTCAGGGCACCAAACATTTGCTGCATCGAAGGCATCTCGTGGCTATTGTGTTTTTTTTTATTTTTATTTTATTAATTAATTCTCTCTTCAAAATAAATAAATCGCGATTACTTGGTTCGTTTACTCGGTAGCATTGGACGCCAAAGTATCTCTATCGGTATCTGAACTCGACAGCAACAAGTTGCTAACTTTAATAAATTTCTCTCTCTCTCTCTCTCTCTCTCTCGCTCTCGTTCTCTCTCCCTCTCATTCCTTCACATATCTCACTCCACTTTCTTTCCCTCCTTTCGCATTTGTTCACCGATTCTCGTACCCTCTTGGCCAACTTTCTTTCACACGTTCCGCGCGCATATGCGCATACACACACGACCACGATGCATCCCTCTCGACAATACACTTGCACACTTTCCACCTTCATGGTTTCTTGTTTTCGTTTCTCTACCGGTGCGAAAAATAGTGTTGCTATTAGCTTTTCTTTTTTTAGTTCGTGTTTCCTGCGTTTGAAAACTGCCGACTTAAACCATACTTCGTAAATCTAAACACTCTGTATCGTAAAAGCTACACATTGAAATCTGTTCTCGTTCTCGTGCGACGTAAAGCTACTCGCGCCTCGAGCGTCTCAGAGCGTGGAGTACCAAATCTCGCGCACCTTATCGACAATTTGGTAACAATTATGCGAACTCTTTGAAATACTTTATAATTTCTCTGTATAACGCGACTTTTGCGAGTACTTGTTTCGCATCGCGAGGAACCGTACAACGGAAATGGGACTAAGTTCGAATAAATAAAGTTAATGAAACGATTCAAGCGAATAGTGTACAATAAAGTAAACGGAGAGATTTCATGCTCCACACTCGTACGCTGGGAAACGCTCGCCAACAAAGCCATATACGAAGCTAGTGCCTCGCGAACATATATATATATATATATATATATATGTACGTGCAGCAACATCGCGTTGCGTGAATTTCGTTAATGGAGACACGCCGGATCGTACTAGGAAGGAGCCGGACAACTTTTAATACAAGTACTATCAGCCGGTACGCGATACGTTTTTCGAGCGTGCGCACATACGTAGGTACTTCTGTTATGTTACCACCTTAAGGTTATTCATTTAGATGTTTCCTATCTTATTTATCATTAGTACTATTACTACCATGGTGCCCTGGCTGTCAGTAAACTACATAATGGATAGCTATATTTATATAGCTAAATAAATTAAATATATGTATATTGCTATATTTGAAATAAAACTATACTCGTTCGACCGAGATTGTGTGTTTACGCATCGTACATGTTGCGTACTTCGTTTCCCCTTTTCGTGTGCAATACATTTTTCACAAAATTCAATCGCTGGTGCTGGATACTCGGATGTTCTTCTCAAATGATCCAGTTTGACAACGAATGCAAGTTAATGAATCGTTACTCGATCGAGTCGAAAGTAGACAGTTTCTGATTCTAAATTCATTGAGACGTAGTAGATTTACGTGTATATATATATAAACAAGAGAGAAAAGGATAACCGTGAAAACCTAGGACATTTGGAATTCCCTGTATAATCGTTTCTATTTCAATCAATGTAAAATTATTATAAAAGATATATGTACATGAACTACTAAATTACATCGATTATTTTTTGAGTAGCGTTTTCTGTTTCTTGTTTCGTTATTAAACTATGATTTTTACCCAGCGCCGCAAATGTTCTCGCCTTTTGTAGTTTCTTCCTTTTTTTTTTTTTGGGTTTGGTTGCGCGCGTGTACATGTGTTAGGAACCTTAATAAGGCAACGAAGGAGCCCTGAATTTTACGAATGTATCCGTTATTTTTCCGTGTTCACACTCTTTATGCTGTCTTTTAATGCTTCACACAATTTCCATAATGTTCAGGCTCGAACAAAACCGTTTGTTAATTATAAATTGTCCTCTAAGAAAGAGACCCGGTACCTTGTATGATTCTCCTTCCTATACATGCCTCTTTTATTTTTTACATGTCGCAATTCTTCTCTTACTCAATTAATTAATCAACTGCAATACATTTTATTTAATGATACATTATATATTGATACAAAAGAAAAAGAGAACACTACAAAGCAATTACGCAAAAAGCTTGTGCCACGATATCTACGCATTGTAATGTGGTCTGTTCCAAATTACAGCGTTTCATAGCGAACGTATACGGATTACATGTAAATAAAAAAAAATTAAACAGTGTTCGTCGTACAAATTTCGAATATTCGTGTAAGATACTACGATTGATATAAAAGCTGAACAAAAACAAAACCTATTAAACACAATGATTGGCCCTATCGAATATTTCATCGGTTATTACTTTTCCTGCAATTCCTAGACAACCATCCCAGACAAAAGCTCTCAAAAAATATATAAATATAAAATACCTTTCTTTTTATACCAACAAATGTTTAAATTCATTTTTTCTTTCTTTTTTAATGAAACGTAAAGCACAATCGAACAGAGTACAACATTCGTAAAGTTCAGTAATCGTTAACAGACAAAACAGCGATTTGTATATAAAACTTTTAAACAATATCATATCACAGTGCTAGCTATAAATACAACGTTTAAAAGAGAGCTAAACCAGTGCTTCGTTGGAAAGGGAAAGAACATCGAACGAAATACACAAAAATTAATACGTTCTGCGAGAATCACGGGACCGAGGCTCCATCTTTGCTTTTGCCATTAATAATGCAGAAAGAGAGTGAGAGGGAGAGTGGGAGGAAGGAAGAGAGAGAGAGAGAGAGAGAGAGCTTATTATGCTACGCATTCGAAAATCGGATGGAAACGATATTCACGATAGAACGAAAAACAAGCGCGTTTTATAGTTATACGACATCACTAAAAACGTTACCAAGTGCGCATGAAAATATCTCGGTTCTTCCTTATCACATGTGCAACGATTTTTCGCACCTGTCTACCTACGGAATATTCATCACTCCGTTTTTTTTTTTTTCGTTTTTTTTTTTTTGTCCTTTGTAAAACAACACGACGACGCTTTTATCGCCATTGTCGTGTTCTTTTTTTCTGTTTTTCTTGCCCTTTTACCTCCTTTTCTTTTTCTTCTTTTTCACATCTTCATACGGTAACGTATGTACGTATGTACGTTCGCCGTGCTCGTCCCATCGCGTATGTACATGTAAAAAGCGACTGGCTGCCGATGATTGACTGGACCGTATTCAGAAGACAAGACGAATCAACCATCCATTCGTGATGTCGCCGACGACATCGGAGGGTACGGGTTATGTACCAAGGCCGGAATTCCAGTTGCGTCAGGCTGCTGACTGGTTGAAACCGAGCAAGAAATCGAGTGTTGCTATTTCTTGGTTGGCGTGCCTCGTTGCGTCAAACCTTCGAATCGTTTGAACGTGTAATTAATGAACACCCAGTCCTTGTATATTACCTCTCCGTCTTGAGGCATCGGCGCAGACGCTGTAATCGAAGACGAGAAAAGAAAAGAGAAAATTACACTCGACTTTGAGTTATTGGGGGAAAGTAGCCCCAGTGCTCCGTAGTCTCTCGATATTTCTTCGTGGAAGTGTAATGGGAGTTACGAAACGTTTCACCGTACTTACGTATTTCCAATTTCACGTCTGGAAATTCATCGAAATTAGAGGTATCGTCGATGGAACGCACTTCGACTGGAATTGCGGCTGGCCTCTCCCTGATATGTTCCCAATCGACGCCACGAAAGAACGGAGCTAGTTTAAGCTCTTCAATGCCTCTTTGCGCACCTGCGAATCAGTTTGAAGTAAGAATCTTTTTCAATCTTCAATGTTTTTTCTTCGTTCAAAAGAAATGTCAATTTTAAAACGAGATAACACAAATGATGAAAGTGACACAGAAGGATATGGGTATGGATCCAATCGTGATCCATCGCGGGATTCTGTGAGATCAAGGATCAAACGTAAACAGAGATATTAACCTAGTCTCCTATCAGCTTCACAGCAGAATCTGATTATAGTATCTTTAGCTTCTTCGCTGATGGGAACTTCTGGCGGGAAAACTAAAGTCTCTCTCCAATTCATAACTTTCCTATAAGTTTCTTGGGGGTTTTCGCTGCAAAACGGAGGATATCCTGAAATAAACACGATGGTTATTAATGAGACACTACGGGGAAACGCCGAGAGCAAGGAAATATAAACAAGGAAATATTCAGTTACGAAATGGGAAGGCGCAATACCTATGAGCATCTCGTACATGATAACTCCCAAGGACCAGCAATCGCAAGCAGGTCCGTAACCAGTTTGCAAAAATACTTCCGGAGCTATGTAATCGGGTGTTCCTACCGTGCTGTAAGCCAACGCTCTCCTATTTCTTTTCCAGCTCTCTGCTCTCCTTTTACTATCCATCGCCCCGCCACTTCCGCTTCCGCACGATGTCACTGGTGACAAAATAATCAGAGCTTGATAATCGAAACGAACAACAGACAGAAAACATCAAACACTGAAAACTGTTTAGGATCGAAGCACGAAAAGATTGTATCAGAGAAACGAAATAAAACGTGCAACAAAATAAAGACCACAAGCTTTTATCGATGAATTTTAATGAGAGATTACGAACTGGTCATTTTGTTTGTATTAGAAACAACATTTAATATAGAGAAGCAGAAAAATTGGAAAGTAAGTTACTCACTGAAATCGGAAGGTTTCGCTTGACTGAGATCTCTATAGAAATCGGTTCTATGAGACTTTTTCAAACCCGTGCATAACCCGAAATCAGAGAGTTTTATATGACCTCGTGCATCCAGTAACAGGTTATCCGGTTTGATATCTCTGAAAAAAAAAAAAAATGTTATTAAACGATCCGGCAAATCGGGCTGTATCATATTTCATTTTTACTCTCGTCATTCTTTTTTTCCTTTAGTTGCTTTTATAAATTTGTACCTATGAATAAATCCCAGTTTGTGAATAGAATCGATCGCTAACGCCGTCTCCGAGATATAAAACTGCGTGCATTCCTCGGAAAGCGTATCCTTCTTCATCAGCAGTGTCATCATGTCACCTGCAAAAACATATTCTGATGATTTCGTTGTATTTTCTTAAGTAACACACGAGAAGGACAATTTAATTCTAATTTAATAGAAAATTGAGAAAAGATAAATATTTATTGTAATTACATTATTTAATGAATAGGCTGCGGATTTTTATGTATCTATGGACCTCTGTACATATATATATATATATAATGTAAAATTCTTACATATACAAAAATAGAAATTCTCTTCTGGAAAATAGTATTACAGCATTATAGTATGTAGCATGATATAATAGTGTATAATGGTACAGTATCTGAATTCTTATAGAATAACGAAATAAAATAAGAAAACAGAATACTAAAAAAGTTGTTTCTTCCTGTCGTAAATGATTAAAATTCAACTAGGGACCTCAAGGATGCAAAAATACGTGGAGCACGTAAAATATCGAAAAGTAGAGCACCCGTTGTAATATTTAACAGAGGAAACAAATTCTTGTTCAGATTATACTTTTCAATCGTGTCCATAAACAACCCAGTAACGAAATCAAACTCTCGATTGAATCTATATTATATCTTAGCATACATTTCGTAGCGTTAATTTGCAGAGAAGAGAAGAAATGTTAGAAGAAATTGATAAAAGAAACAGATACAAGTGTGGAGCTAGCATAGAAACGATATTAAAAATGAAATCTTACCGCCTGGAAGAAATTCCATGATTAAATACAAATTTATAGGATCTTGAAAGCTATAATACATTTTTACGACCCATTGATGATCCGCCTCTACCAGAACGTCCCTTTCCGCCCTCACGTGCGCCACTTGCTCCTTCTCCAGCATGTCGGCTTTTCTTAAAATTTTCATCGCGTACACGTGTCCGGTGTCCTTCTTTTGGACGAGTCTTACCTTTACGATATACAACGACAAGATTACAAACTTAGAGGTACTTTTAAATCGATCGATACGCGTATCACTTAAAGAGGGACGGACTTTCAAACTTAATTAATTTTCATTAATTTACCATTGATCAATGTCTTGAAATAATCATTCGAACAAGCAAGCGATTTTTTCTTTAAATTATTTCATTGTTTGGCAATCAAGTAAAATATTTATTGCGCAAATAGTCAAATAATGAGTATTTTATCTCAAATTAATTCGTCCCCATAAAAAATTTTTCTCAAACTAGAATTATTTGTCATGTTTATTTCAAGTCGAAGATTATTTATTGAATTTGCTCGCAGGATGACGTTACCTTTGCTGTTTCATTTTTTTTTTTTTTTTCGAATAGAAACAACAAATTGGCGAAAATAGTTTGTCATTTCGAATCTTACCTCTCCGAAAGCACCTCTGCCGATCACTTTCAGAGGCTCGAAGTCTTCGACACCGAGCCGAGAACGTTTCAAGCGGAGAAATTCAGTTTCTTTCTGGGCATGTTGCAGCCGTTTCTCCTGCTTCTGTTGCTCCGACAATCCCTCGTCCTTCAACGATTCCTCCAACTTTGCGAGCCTCTGCTTTCGTTCGATATGCTGAGCTATCAGATTGCTGTAGTAATTCTCCAATGTTACCTACAATGAAAAACATATAATGAATGTCGGTAGAAGGAGCAGACTATCAATATCGCTCGCATATTCTAGAAAATGGGTTGAAGAATCTCTAGTTAATAAAATAATCGTACACGTATCGTTATATAGAGTTAAAAGTCCCTAATTTGACCGTAATATAGAGATATGAATTGTGCTTTTTGTCGAGTAATTTTGCCTACAATTTTATACACAAGATCTAACTTTTAAGGGAAGGTTATATCTTTAATGTTATCATAGTATTTATTTGAGTACTTATATTTTGTTTATTACACCTAAATAATTGAAACCAAGTTGAAAGCTTGAATTGAACTATCTGGCAGTTGTCAAGTCGCAAATTGAGTTTCTCAGGGATATATTCTTCAAGGAAACTTGTAACGTGATCGCTAGAAAAGGCTATTTTTGAGTTAAAATTTTGTAATATTAAGAAGAATAATAAAAATTTTTTTATAGTATGTAAGGATTGAAAAGTTTTCTAAAACAATGAAAAATAGATATATACTCCATTTTAGGAATTAGAACTAGAATTTTAAGTTTTTAAAACTTTTTAAAACCATCGGCACTCTTCTGAAAATATTGTTTCGCGACCAGTCACACAGCATTTCACTCTGTTTTATTAGATTCATATATCAATGACGACACTCTCAAATTTTTCGACTAAAAACTCTCAACACGTTTCCAATCTGTATTCCCGGTTGATCCACAATGTATAAACTCTTCCTTATCTACCGCACATTATCCGAACGTTAACTTAGAAAAAAAGGAAAAAGGATGACAAACGTAAAGAGAGAAAGCAGCGGTAAGAGAAAGAAAAGGACTCACCTTGGCCTTAGTAGCCTTGTCCAATGTATGGCCGCTGAAACGGATCGTGCTCTCTGTGGCCGCCATCTCCAACACCCCTGTAATACATGCAGAAGGAGGTCACTGAGTGTCACACCGATCTCCAGAAGCGAGGCCCCGCGCCGTGACAATGACACAAATCCTTTCGCATTGAAATCCCTCGTTTAATTAAAAGCCCCGATACAAGGAAGGATCAGCAACCAGGAATTTCAAAAGCTGATCGATTTGTTGCACAATCGGCGGCCGTTTCATAAGCGGTTGTTTCACGAAACGGCGAATTCTCTTCTCTTTCGTAACAATACGTTGTAATTACGTTGTGTGTATTCATTAGGCATCACACGCATATATATATTCGTTGTAATTTCAAATTGAGACTCGCGAGACAGAGGCAAGAAATAAATTCATTCGCGCGCGTATTCTAATCAATTAAATGTTATTATTTTCGTGAAGTTACTGTTCTGTTTTACACTTTGTATTCTCCGAATTTCTTGTTAACCCTTTACCCTCCTTTCAAACATCCTTTGCACCGTCTGTCGGCGATTTACTTACGAAATGGTGGTTGGAGTATCACTTCAAATGAAACGATCGTCCTGTACAAATGGTGTTTAGCATGAAATATCGTTAATTATATTTTTCTAACGTGTGATTATGAACGATGTGAGAGTTTGCTAGAACAAGTATACAGTATATATATATAGGCGATAATTATGCGTACTTTCAATCTCCCGAAATGTAATTTATGTAAATTATTCCGAGTTATTCAAATTATTTCAACGAGTGTCAATTGGCTCGCGTCTCTTTCCTCAGGAATTTCTTTTATGCTTCTTACGTCGTTGTTATAGCTTTCACTCTAGGCGTTTGTTCAGACATTATATCATACAACGCCAAACATACGCCTACGTTCATTATAATTGTCAGCAATTAAGAAAAAGGGGAAATTCGAACTGTTGGCCAGATTTAAATTAGATATATTTTTAGAAGAGACAGTCGAGGGTTAATCAAGTTGATTTAACTCCGAGTTTTTACAAATAATTCCCCGATAGAATCGACATACGTATTTACAAGCAAAACTATCTTTTCTTAGGAGCAAAGCAATAAGTAAAGAATATTGAAAAACATTGTAAATTTCCATAAACAGTGACGCGACGAAGGAAATGCACTTGATAAAAATTAACGAGAAGAGCGGTTGATTCTTTCGAGTTCATTCAACAATGAACGTTCATCATGCACTCAACGTAGAAACGAAATCGATAAATTGCAAACGTGAAAAACTATCTAGGCACTTCTAAAGAAAGAAAATCGAATTAATATCGATGCATTTTGTATATTCTAAATTTTCCCGAGTGACTTTAATTTTTCTCACCATCGCGAATCGTACTCACGAATGTCAATACATCTTATATATCCTACATTTTATTTTCGTTAATGTAACTGCATTTACATGTTACTCGTAGTAGCTTTTTAAATCACTTTCATTATTTTTGTCACTACACTCTGAGATTACTCTGTCCCGTGTAGAATAATCGGAATTTTCGTAAATAGTAGATCAACGTAGATTAATATGAAGAACCAGTAGAGAAACTAGGATCGATATACTGTTGCAAATTGAGAGCGATCGAGCGAGGGAGTATCGTTTCGTAAAAGAATATAGTCTCGAAGAATTCTGTGAAATTTCTGTGAACAGCGTATTAGATAGAAACTGATCGATTCGATCGAGTGAATTCAGCTAGCTATTCGAACACTGTGTCGAACATTGGAAGGCAGCGTGAACGTTCTCTAGAGCAAAGGTTGACCAGCCTTGGGAATTTATTAAATAATGGCCGCGGTGAATGATCGTGCAACATTCGCGAGTCGCGACGCGGACGTGTTCGCTGTACAAGAACCAGAGAGCCACACGGGCATCGAGAAAGTCCGTTTCTCAGCGAACGAAACAACCTGGGTAAATATCGATTGTACCCGGTTGCTGCTCTCGGCTGCGATGTTGTCTCCTCCCATCTTCGACGGTGATAGTGTTTAGAAATCGTGAGAAACGTTTTCACGTTTCGAAGGGGTTTTATTCGGAAGAATTCACCTCGCGGTAGCCGCGAGTACCGATTGCACGATAGAAGAACGTTTGGAAAGGTTAAGGATAGAATGGAAACGGAAATCGCGAATGCATTCCTCGTTCCTTCGATCGAGTGGCTGGGTTTTACAGCGGTGAAGAGCATAATTGAACTAATAATAGATTTCGCGTAAATCGTTCCTCATTGCCATTATTAACGCCGCGGTGTACGAAAACTACGCTACGTAGAAATAGTTTTGCGCAATTAATGCCAATTGAACACACGCTCTCTGTCACGTCATTCACCGTGTAGTTTCTCGCGAAGATGTTCGGGTACTTTCTTTTTTTTTTTTTATGAACACGTACGATAAATTGTTTCAAATTTGAGAAATATCGATTGTTAGATTTTATATATAGTGTATTTTTTTTATATATTTTTTTTAATGTATATGTATTGTATAAAACATAATTTGAACATACATATACACGTACAATAATTTGTTTTAAATTTGAGAAATATCGATCGTTAGATTTTATACATATTGTATTTTTTTTAATGTATATGTATTGTATAAAACATAATTTGAACATACATATACACGTACAATAATTTGTTTTAAATTTGAGAAATATCGATCGTTGGATTTTATATACATATAGTGTATTTTTTTTTATGAATGTTAATGTATATGTATTGTATAAAACATAATTTGAACATACATATACTCGTTCAATAATTTGTTTTAAATTTGAGAAATATCGATCGTTGGGTTTTATATATATATAGTGTATTTTTTTTTTATGAATGTTAATGTATATGTATTGTATAAAACATAATTTGAACATATATATACACATATAATAAATTGTTTCAAATTTGAGAAATATCGATCGTTAGGCTTTATATATATATGTATAGTGAAAAATTGGTTTCTAATTTGCTTTCTGGCAATGAGGATAAAAATCAAAATAGTTAAATTGAGAAATTAAAGTGAAAAATTAACTTAAAATAGCTTGTTGTTAGAAAATGTGTTGAACAATCTTTCCAAGTTACGAATATTTTTTATTTGCCTGTAACACGGAAGAAATGTTCGTCGATTTAGTTTCGTTCCGTGCGATACGAGCAAGGTTGCTGCATCGAATAAAAATATTTAACAGAGCGATTAGTTAAAATATGCCGTTTCTTGAATAAAGCATTATATATTCACATACAGTCGGTACCCTAAACTCAGCCACAAAAAAAAAAAAGAAAAAAAATTGAAATTAGCTTAGAACACGAAGATTTACCTTGGTTTTCAAACACACATTGAGAATCCTCAAATCGCAAGTGAAAAGTGTAGAAAATAAAATGCGATTCTAAGCAGTGAGAACTCGTAGACACATTACTATACTATTATTACAATTAATATTGTATTATATTATTGTATCACAACTTGTCGAAAAATTTGCCGAAAAGAATGATATCGCAACTTATATCTCGTTGCACTGAGAAAAAACACTTTCACCGTCAAAGAACTGTTCACATCGGCTTCCAACTGTACAAAATGTTTCTTTTTCAAATTCTCATTTCCTGTGCGTATCTTAATAAGACGCAGACGGCAGCAAGAAACGATTTTCACAAAACCTGTGCTGTGGTTACTGGTTCGATTATTCGATCCTCCACCGTTACACTCACCGCGAGGACTCGAGTTTTAACGGGAAATCGACGCGAGCGTGTTCGCAATTGACGAGCAAATCATTTTAACACGAACAGCGGAAACACGAAATCGCGATCGGACCGGAAAGATCCGCAAGGTTCGCGCACGTCTCCGGTACGCTCGTCCTCAAGGTATATTTCGCGATCCGATCCTCGCAGAAACTAGGGAGTAGGTACAATGACGTCACGCGCTGATTACATTACGGACTACAAGGCCGCATTAAACTATTCTAGAAGCCGTACTTTGCGCGTCTCTTGCGCACAGTGTGCAAATAAAGGGTAACACAAGACACGCGAACCGCGTGAGCCTCTGCGCTTCCTGCCTCCCCCCCCCTCTCTCTTTTGCAATTAAATCTTGCATTTTTTACGAGTATCTGCTAATGATTCTTCTACCGTTTCGAACTTTCAAGCCTCGAACGGTATCGTTAACGGTTGACATCGTGTTAGAAATGGCTGTGATTAATTGGGAAAATTCTGAACGATTAGTTTTACTTTTCTTCGGTGATGATGAGACTGTGTGTGGTTGATAAAATTAGTCGAACTGAGTTGAATGAAATTAGAACGAACTAACTAATAAATCAAATTGAAGTACTATGTTTTGTACGTAGGTGAATTGCGTACGTACGTACGTGTATATATATATATATTGGAAAAGTAAGTGGTAGAAGAAAAATGTGAGGATGTCCAGAAATAGATGAATGAATACGTACGTGTAAGCGTGAACAATAAGAAAATAATTGCAAAAACCGAACTGTAAGCCAAATCCTATCTCGTGGCCGGGAGGAAATAAAATAAATATCCAAGTTAAAATTAAAATTCCAAGGATAGACAGACGTCTTCGAGATGCACGTTTGTTACGTTGTACGAAAGTAATATGTATCACGTGGCTATAATTTCTCATTGCACGTGAATTTCTTTTCGATAAGCTAGCAATTTCATACAAATTCATAGGCATTCATATATAGTAAAATAACGCAGTAAAAAAGAGTTAAATCAGATTATCTTCGAAACTATTTTTCGATAAAA
Source organism: Tetragonisca angustula (assembly GCA_036937485.2). Taxonomy (NCBI): domain Eukaryota; kingdom Metazoa; phylum Arthropoda; class Insecta; order Hymenoptera; family Apidae; genus Tetragonisca; species Tetragonisca angustula. The sequence continues at coordinate 190,695 of JAWNGG020000282.1, read as the reverse complement.
TAGCAATTTCATACGCAATAAATTTATAGACACTTGCGTATAACAAAATAACACAAGAAAGGGTTAAAGGGTTAGCAGATAACTCGTGTTTCAACAAAAACGTGAAACGACTTCAGACTGAGAAATTCATCGCGATATCACGTCGAAATTGGGTGAGATCGAACGTGCGATGCGGATCAAAGATACGAAACGGCGGATGCTCTTCCTACTGTTTGATCGGTATGGCTTCTCTTCGACATCGATTACGTAAAAAAATCCATTCGTATCACGCGTTCAACGACGAAACAAACGTTTTTATCAGTACAGTGACGCGTAGAGAAAGGACGATATTGAGATAATATTGCTTAAAATGTAGGTAAACTAAGAGCATGCGTGCCAGGCACAGTAGAAACAATTTAGTCGAATTTAACGTGTGTATATTACGAAAATAAGTCATTTTTTTAGGAATTTGAATAAAAGCAGGGATAATACAGTTTCCCAATGAAAAAATAAATAAATTCTGTTCTTTAAAAGCAAACATCTGCTATTTTTTAAATACGTGCGCTCATTTTATGCCATTGTCACGTAAATAGATGAAATAATGTCAATTACAAAAAAATATATTATAGTATTATATATATATATATATATATATATATATATATATATATATATATAATATTAATATATATGTTAGTGTTATTAGAAGCTTCAGTAACATTTATTTATTATTAACAGTTATGAAATATGTACATCGATGGCACGAGGAATGTTGATATCAGAAAGTGAGTTTTGAAGCTCGTATTGTACACTTATTTCTGATATTCAGAGTTGTTGCTTCCGAAACTCGATATAATATACAGACTGACTCCTATTAATATTCGGACATTAAATATTTAAACTGTTGCAATTTCGTAAAGGGAAATCATACAAGAATAAACCTGACCTCGTCTCGAAGCCTCTTAAAGCCTCTACTTTCAAAATGTGTTACTTATTTTTTACGCTAAAATATTCCTGTCCAGTGGATGAATATATACCATGTAAAAAAAATTTTTTCACGACTGAATCTACAATGAACTTGAAGAAAATTCATATCAAAGATTGAATAACACTGCTTTGTAAATATTTTGTGTCTACAAGCCTTTTATCAGGCATACTCCGGCACACGATTTCCTTAATTTATAAGAAATATTTTTTCATCAAGCAGAACGAAGAACTTTAGATTATCTCGTTTTAGATTATCTTGTCCAGTGAAAACGTTTTTCTTCGTCTCCGTAATTAGCAAAGCAAGAACACGCCATTTGCAGCAAAATATTTTTACTAAAAACGTGAAAGTCACAATAGCTCGTGTTTACTTTCGTCGCTACCCTATTTTGCGCGACCGTTCAACAAAAATTCGAAGCGATTCTTTTTCGACACGGACCTTCGATCTTTCGTACGCTTCTTCAAAAAGTATCGCTCGCATCAGCAATTGCGACATGGCGGAGCTTTTTGGCGCAAAGCCGCGATGAAGCAACGCGGGTAAATATCACTGAGATAAAGTGCAAGCGTTGGACTAAAAACGACAAAGGCGCGGCCACATAAACGATCCATACGCTGTTAAATAATGCAATAGCATCGCGCGCGATGCTCGAAGCCAAAAACGCTGATATTTCACAAAACTTTCGAGGCAACGTGCTTTCCCTCTGAACCGTTTACGCGGAATACGATTCACAATTTCTTTGACGATCGATGCTCGTTTAATATGCATAAACGTTAATTTTACTCGTTGACGGTTATCGTATACGATTATATATTATACCGTACAAGTATATTATACTGTGCAATATATTATATCGAGATTATACGTTGCGAAAGTAAAGTATTCTTATTTTAGTTATAACGAAGCAATATTTTTTTTTCACTGGCTGAAATTAGAAATTGTTTCAAGAATATACTGTTTTCACGCATTTCTATTTTATTTTTTTTTTATATTGTTAGACAAATATTCTACTATTTATATTTATTTGAGTTTAAATTTTAAATGCACGCTATTTTGTCAATCGAACAAAGTCATTTATCTTTTAGAATCAATGGATTTGGCAAATGAACGGCTGAGCAAATGCACGTTGATAAAGTAAAATGTATCGACAAAACAATTTCTAAATCTGTTCGAAACATAACGGAACGTTTGTTCTTAAAAAAACATAATTTTTCAAACGGTGTTAATTTCTTCGTAATTTAGCGACGACGAAAAGATAAATATCGAGTAACAAGTATATCGTGTACGATATACAATAATGATCGCATATGAATGTAAAACTTTGGATGCAACAACGTTGAACTTCGGCTAGAAATCGTGTGAAAGTGAGAACGATGATTGCATCGTGCCATAACGACCTTCGCTAGAATCGAATACGTTATAGTTTTAACCATGTACCAGTAACAGTAGCAACTAGTAATTATGTATTTATTACTTTTACTTGGTGAACTTGCTTTTCTTATTTTAAGCCTCAATTGTTCTCAAGTTTTTTTTCGCTGTAACGATACTATTTTATAATAGCGTTTAATTCGTCGAAGAGAAAAAAACGAATTAACGCTTGAATGCAAATCAGATCGGTCAATATTTGCTATTTAATTCTAAATCTATATCTTGGAAGAAAATTATATGCATTTATTTACGATTAACTCGTCACTGGAACTCCAATGTGTGTTTTTAACAACATTTTCCTTATTCATAGGTTTGTCATTATTACTTTTATTAAAAAGTTTCTACCGATTATTAACTTTATAACACGGAGGAGGATTATAATATATCAATTTTATAATATAATGAGAAAGTCGTTTAAGAAATAATTCTCAACAAGAAGTCTTATTAATCAGAGTTACAAACTAGAGTTTTTGATATCACCACGAAAAAATTATACGACCAGATCTATATGAGTTCAAACGTAACACATATTTAAATGTCATGTATCATCAAATGAAACGTATCAATTTCAATTATACCTTTCACAATGATCCATTCTCAAACGAAGAAATATTTTTTCATTAAATTTGAATGTTTGCTCCGATTTTCTTTCATTTCTACTTTCTCAATAGAAACTACAAAAAGTATAGTTCAAATAAGAACAACAGACTGTAACAACTATGTTACGGACTTTTATGCAATTTCACATTTTTATGAACATGCTGGAACATGGGTAGAAATTGCTAACTATTATTTTCGATATTTTTACAATTAGATATTACAAGAATATCTTACGTTCTATATTTTATACACTTTTACATATCGTCTGCATTTTATGTATAAAAATGCATAAAAATCCCACAATCGCTCTAATTTTGCCTCGCATTATTCTTTCGCGAAGAAACCATTGCTCTGAAACGACCGAGAAACAGAGCACATTTTTGCAGAAAGCACGAAACGCGACAAAAGATCCCGCAACAAGCGTATTACCATACATATCTGTCATTATCGTGAGTTTTCTTTTGGATACGATCGATGAAGCAAATAAATCGGATAAAACTCTCGAAATCTCCTTGCAATTTCACCTCCGAAGCGTAACGTTCTCGTAAACAAGATTGCGAACAACCGATAATTATTTTCCGAAATTAATCGACACGTTACGAACAGTACATTGTAACACGAATTACTCGTTCTCATATCTTGAGAGTAATAATAATTATGGTGAGATAACATCTGGCATTTAACTTGTATCGCATCGACATTGTGATATTTAACTCGATTATGTTGATATTGTGATATTTAACTTGGAAATTGCCGACTGTGAAGTTGCTTCAAACACACAAGTTTTGCCTGTGTATTGATAAGCCGCAAATATATCGATCGCGGGAAAGGCAGGAGAGAAAAGAGAAAGGAGAAAGGAATGTGTGTTTTGTATCGCTGCGTGTAACGTGATTAAACCCGGGACGTTTATTATAACGTTATTGTTATACGATCTGACGATAATCGAAGAAAAGAAAAGAAAAGAGAGAAAGCACAGTAGAATTATCCCAAACATTCTATTACCAAAATTACGTTTATCAGACTTGCTGAAATATGAAAGATCAACATTATTAGAATATATGGAATCAGTGTAAATAATTTTCCATGAAAAAATGTCTTGTGCTGTACAAACATATTTTCTTTGTCAAAGTATTCAAACGATGGAACGGTCGACGAGATTATAATATATATTATAATGTACAACGTTAAATTGTAATTTTGATAGTTTTAACAATAAAAGAACATTTGCATGCTCAAGTTAGTTTTAATAAGAAGTCGCTACTGAACTCTTTTGGATACGTAAAATTACCAAAAGTATGAAATAATATATAACAAATTAAGAATAGTTTCATCTTCAAACATATACGGTTTGGCATGTTTATTCAATATATCACAATCATTAATCAATTATTTTATCATTGATTACGAAACTATCCACTGACACTTTAGAACAGACTAAACAATCGAAGGGTCAATTATGTTACAAATGCACATTCCGTTTATGAGTAACGAAGACGTAATTTTCACGTAAACTGAAACAGCAAACACGACGAAGATTTGTCTTCTCGCATTGGAAAGACATCTCAAGAGAAATCAAGAGAAATCATCATTTTCTAATTTCCACGTTTCCATGAGCTGAACGTCGAACAGCAATTTAAAAGCGACTGTTCCATTAATCGAACACTTTTGCCTTCAAATTAACTCAGATATGGTTGCACTACATTAGGAAGCGGTGAATCTAATTTCCCCACAAAACTGAACGACAAAGATCTCAAGAGAAATCGTCGAACGTGCAATTCGGTATAAAAAGAAAAAAAAGAAAAAACAATTGTTCGATTATCCAAAAATTCCATTAATCGAGTACGATTATCTTTCGTCTCCGCGTCTGACTCAGATATGGGAGGCTCGATTGCACCACGTCGGGGAGCGGTTACAAAGTTAAAGATTACGCGCCAAGTAGGTGTGTATGTGTCGCGCGTACGTAGCCCAGCCAAGTATCGAGAGCGTGAGTCACATACGCGTAGGCGTGGATAGTAATAGGCTTATCGGCGTCACCGCTTTCAGAAATTATTTACATTCGAGGACCGAGCGCAAATAACGAAGCGAGAGCAGCTTCTCTTACCTCTTGGCGCACGTATGTTGTTGCTAAGTAATTGCGGGGAACCCGATTCGTTTCTACGTGATCGACGGCCACCGCATTTCCAAACGCGTCACGTTTTCCGCGACGGTGAATGAACGGGTAACGACCGCCATAAGAATTCCGCGTGGACGTTCATCGGGGTACTTGCGATTCCGACGGATCACTCCCGTTTTCGAGAAATCATGGAAATTACACTAAAGTTGAATCATCGACTTGCGCGAGTCTGTTACGTGCTCGTACGATACTTTCCTTCCGTTTCTTTTTCTTTTTTTTTTTTTCTCCCCCTTCAATAATTTTGGGATGTCTTTTTTTTTGCTGTCTTTGCAATTTGCTATCTATCTATCTATACACTCGGTCAAAAGTTTGGAGCATTCTTTCTTTTCACGTGAAATAAATCGTTTCGAATATAAATGAGTTTCTAAATACGACAGAAGGAAGTTTAAAATTTGTATTTGTTTGCATACTTTTGTATTGTAGTAGATTTAGATTTTATATTTATATTATATATTTATATATTATATTTTATATTACAGAGTCAGATTTAATATCTATTGTAATCTATTGTAATCTATTCTTTTGAACTTTCCCCTAGCTGTAGCATTAATTTCAAAATAATTTCAGTATCATAAGTGAAGTATTTATATATGTATTACATACATTATATTTTAAAATGTCAACACCATAATTTATTAATTTTTATTTACTTAAGCAAGTTGTTATTTCTTTCGAACGCCAAAGACGCTTTGAACTTTTAAACGAGAGTAGGCAGGCATGCGTGTATGTATTATATATCGATATTAACTCTCGTGTGTTTCTCACTTCTTCATTATGTTGTGCTTCTTCAGGCATCTTCCTCTCTTTTTTTACAATATTTTATTTATAAGAAACATGCAATATATATGTAGAAGTTGCAAAATTATGTTAAACAATATTAAAACCAAATATTTAATGTATGTATCTTACAAATAGAATAATATAATATAATAAATGCATATATTATATTTAATTAAATTGAAGTATATTTATATTTATATTAAGAAAAACAACCGAATCGAACGATGATAATTTTTTATGAAACTATATACTTATATTTAATTAAATTATAATATACATATTTATATATTTATATTAATAATATTAAATTATAATAGATTAATAGTATATTTATATTAATATATTATGAATATATTATAATATAATATATTTATATTTATATTAAGAAAAAACAGCAAAGTCGAACGATGATAATTCTCTATGAAAACTCTGAAAAAGAGAAAAACCCTTCGTTACCAAGTATCCCAACCAGTATCTTTCCGCGTTTCAACAGAACGAGTTAGATCACACGAGTTACATCACACGTCAGATCGTATATTTACAGAATTTACATCCACGCGTACGCGTTACGCAGGATCTTTGCCAGCTCGATAACTCCGCGTAAATATTCGATCGTTGATACGTGGTAACGATCGTTCGTTCACTTCCTAGACAGAAGGCTGCGTAATTTACCTGCCGTGATTACGAAGGAAAGACGAGGGAACGTTCGCGACCGATTGGCCACGAATCGCCACGAATCGCCACGAATCTGAAGAAACGGTGCCTAAATTTATCTCGAGGATACCGCTCTCGGTGCAACAGCGATCGATACCTCGCCGCTAAATTCGAGGAGGGCTGAAGAAGCTTCCTTTCCCGATATCACTTCTCGACGCGAAGAAATACCTCTAGACGTAACCTAACTCAACTAATGCAAAAAGACAACCAGCTTCTACTGCTCGCCATCGTGTGATATTTATGCAATCGTCCGTAGGCCAAGCGATTACGCTACGTTTATCTGATAAAAAGCTGGCTCGTCAAATTTGAGATTTTTACATCTTTTTTTATATCTTTCGCAAGTCACGCGTACGTGACAGCGGTCAACAATGTGATAAGAAAACAAAGGTCATGTACATTTTTAATTATCAATTCAAAGAGATCGTACTTTGACTTATTTCGATTGAACAGTAACTCTGATATTGCAATTTCGCGGAGTCAACCACTTTGATTCTGACTTGTTCACGGATTGGAGTTCTAAGGCCGACCAATTAACAACTAGACAGCGAGAACTCGCGGATGACCGGTGGACGATTAATCTTTTATCATCCCGCGTATTGATCTTCGCCGAGTAGCGCCAAAGCGAGAATTCGTCGCCGCGGTGTAGCGGAATTAAACAAACGGTACATTCACCTACAAACGCCGAACGACCATAGGATCTGTTCAGCGAACAGACCCTTTCCGCTCGAAGCTCGATTCCTCAATTTTCTGCCTCTTTCGAAGTAAGTGTCGCTTGGAAAAGCACCGTTTCATTTTCGTGAACGAAGAAACCGGTGAAAGAAGAAGAAGAAAAAAAGGTGACTCTGATCTACTTTCCTTGACACGACCGATATGCTTGCTCGATTGGAATCGAGAGGTGAACGTAGGCTTTAGGTGAAAACGCGATCGAGCGAACCCTTTTTTCCTTCTCTCAAATATATACTTTTATGTTTGACTATTGCGCGCGAGAACTGGCTTGTACGATTGTCGATGAAGGAAAATGATCATCTGCCTCGAGATGTAAATGTATCTTTATAAATATCGGCAGCTATATAACTAAATTACCAACGTTTCGAAAATTATAATTCATATAGTAGTTCTTCACGATAATGTCTTTATATCGTGCAGTAAGTGGGGAATGCTTTTCCTCGAAAATGCGGCAAATTCAAGTGTCTCTCGAGACGTTGGAAAATTTTTTCCGCGACTGACTTGAAAATCGTAGCTCTCCCTTTAATAAAACCTGCTGTACAATGTTTCTTCGATAAATTATTGAACTTTGAATATTGAAAATTCGACGAAGTGTAAAAGAGACAATTGTACAACAAATTTTAGAGGAAAAGAAAGCGAAGAGAAGTCTTCAGGTTTCAAACTCGTGATAGAATACTATACATTATTGTAACATTAACATTTGTAATACTGCAATATGTATTATAAATATCATAAATATTACACTGAATATTGGCCGTCATTGATATCAGTCTTGATACAGACCTCGATCTTTTATCGGCAGAAGCATTTTTTGACAACTTTCTCTACTACAATTTGTAGCTGATGCAAAACTGACAAACTTTTGTCGAAAACATTTTTCGATTACGTGATTGGAAGTGCTTGAGAAATTACCTACATCATGTACAATAAACAAGCATATAAGCTTGAGCTGACTAGAGTTGCGCACATTCTGACGTTAATTTTCTCGACGGTGAATGCATTAAGAACTTGTAAAGATCAACTTGGATTTTTTTTTATGAAATCGTGTATCATATATTTCTCAATATTATACTATAATGATAATATGTATCATATATTCTACAATTTATTGATCAAGGTAATTCCACTTCCTCTATAATGGCTTGACTCCATTAAAAAAAAGTGAAAGTTGATAAACTCCTTGCACGAAAAAATTAACGAAACACGCACATTTTCATCGTACAATTTTTGTATAATGATAATGACGCAAATCAAAGTAAATATGCAATACCAATTTACAAATACTATAATTTCACGCAACTGTATTATCATCCTTGTGTCTGGAGTATTCATTCATGATATGATTATTAATTTTATAATCGACTGTTTTATTGCCTCTTGGGATGTACAACAAAACATCTGGCACAGTTTACAACGGTTCATACACTATCGATTAGAGTTGAACGCAATTTTCCCCTTGGTCTCGCGTTTTCGGTTCTCAACGCTTCCCAATTTTAGATACCGCGAAATAGCCGACAGGCAGAAAATCAATGACGATCGTCGCGCTGGTATTTGTAACGTGAATCATCGCGCAATCCATCGGGATTCGGTTGCTTTATTCGGGTCAAAAACGATTGCGTATCGATTCGATTCAAACAACGTTGATAATCAGCGAAATCGATTTTTAACTGTAGAATGACACGGTGGCGTTGAATAAAAATATCAAAATATGGGACGTTTCGTACATGTATCCTTCTAATACGAAAAGTTGAGAATCATCAGTGATGTAAATCGCTCTTATTTCTCGTAAAATTTTATGTCTGTTAGAAACGAAGCGATTTCGAGATTGTTCGAGGACAGATAGTGCTAGCCCCCCTCTCCCATTGAATCGCATAAGCGAATGTTAAAATATAGTTTTTTGACATCGTGTAACGGGTGGAAAAGTAAGAATACTTTTGTTCTTGAAAACAAAGATTGAAACATCTACAAAAATATTGAAAAATCCTCTTCGTGATTTGTCACCGCACTATGGTTTCGAGAAAATTGAAATTTTTTTCTTCGTTTTATTGAACACTGAATATTAGAGACGAAAGATGACCAAATGTCAGGATTTTTTGAATTTCTGTCGTTTAATTCTAATATTTGAAGTTCAAATAAAATAATCGTACAGCGTGCAAATAAAATTTTTCAGTACTTCTATTTTGCGTATGAATTTTTACAATTTTTCCCCAAGAAAATTTCCATTTGTTACATGATGTTAAAAAACGTTTTGAAAGAGAAAAAATGAATCGCATCCAAGGCAGTCGAAATACAACAGTTTTACAGTTTAAAATGAGACCAATGTAGGTTGCTACATGATTTTTTTCCCTTTTTCCCACGAAATTATAAAAGTGACGATCAACTTAATCAAACACCACAGAAACAATTTATGGTGACACAAAATGCAATGGCAAAAATTCCTTCGAGAAAGCCAAAAGCATAGGAGATATTTCCCTTTTCTCTATACTGCAAACATTCGACAAAATAAAAATTATTCGTGTTAATGCTCTCGCGCTGGTAACTGGTTCGCGGACCATAACGAGTGACCGAACCGTATATACAACAATTCGTCTTCTTTTTTCAATTCATCGGTATATCACTGAATAGAAATTACTGAAGAAGTAATAAATTTATTATCTGTTTTGCCTTATTATTTCAATATACTTAAAACTGAGGAAATATTGCAATTTTTCGCGAAATATTCTCTTTTGTGCGTGGCACGTCATTCCAGCGCAAGAGGTTAATGGCCCCGATGATAAATTTCAATATACCTAAAAACTGTGCAAAAATATTGCAATTTTCTACCAAATGTTGTTGCGCGTCACATTCCAGCGCAAGAGGTTCAGGAAATCCACGTGCGTGTCCAGTTCTGACGTTGCACGCTTCGTCGTACATACACGCGACAGTTTCGAAAAGCGCCGAAATCTGCGATAGATTGCCCCCCCCCTCCCCCCGTGGAATAATGTTAAATGGTGAAAAGGAATAACAATGCTCGCGGGCGCGTGTGTGTGTGTGTGTATATATATATATATATATATATATATATATATATATATATATCTGTGTCACGCGGATACCCAAGCCTGAGTCATTCGCTCCCGTTCGCTGGCTCGAGAGTTCGTTGCTCATCGTGGCTTCGTATCGTGCCCCGATCCCGTGCTCTTTCACCTACTAACGGTTGCTTTACCGTTCACCGCGCCGTTCCACTCGCTCGTTCGCGGGCATTGAAAGACCTGGCCGAGCCGGCGCCTTTTTTTCCCCTCCGCCCCCGAGAGACACGCCTCGCGCGCGCGAATCGAAACGAAACTCCGCGATCGGCGGGAAATTTTTCATATCGAGAAAAAAGAAAATTCGCGTAATCAGAATGTTCGCGTCTCGCGTCGTAAGAGACAGGCGCGGCAAAACGCGCTTCACGAGGACGCGTTGTCGCTATTTTAGGTATGCACGGCGTATTAGTTGACGCGCGATAAAAGCGTCACTCGGCGCACTCGAAAATAAATCGTTGTTCGAAACTATCGCACTCCGATATACTAAACACATGTGAGTCACGCCTCGTGCGAAGTTAAGGGCAAAGTGAAAGCTACGGAATAACAATACGTGTCACGTATGTAAATAGTTGTCTCGAGTGTACAGACGGATAATCTACAATTGGAAACTTTATTTCGCGCGTTATTGCTGTATTCGTAGAACAAGATGAAGTTGAAGGTGACAGTGGGATTAAACAAAATCCTAGAAGAAGAAAATATATATACTATATATGCGTAATATAATATATAATAAAATGATATATATTATATACACATTTTAATATGTATATTATTCATACATATATTATATTCATGGATAGATTATTTATATTATATTCATTCGACATAAGTATCAGCAAGTATCTATCGTTTCTACAATATTGACTCAGAAAAGAATCCACGCTGTTCGAGACTCAACCGTATATAGAGTCCAAGAGTTCCTATCAAACGATTCTACAAATTAAGAAAGATCGCACAAGTGAAATATTTTTCGCGTCGCTCTGTCCGGTAATGGCACGGCGTTTTAGTTAATTTCTCTTTTCCCTCAATTTCGTCAAGGGACCGTCGTTGTCAGTTCTCGGAACGTTTGAAAAGAGTCAGTCACGATTCTCGATACGATTCATCAACTCCGACCTCATCAACCTACCGTCGTAAAAATGTTGTAACATTACGTAAAAGAGACCGCTAGCGTTGGGTTTGAGCAACGCGCACCACGAACAAGAGGGCATGCATACCTCGCATAATCGAAAGTTGATAGAAATTCGTACTTTCCTCGTTATCGTCGACGAAGCGGTTTCACGCGACTGCGCATCATTCGACCTCGTCTTCGGCCTCGGTCAGCCACGAATATCGCGTGGTATCCAATTCTAGCGGATTTCGTAGTCGAGTTCGTCGATGTCGGAGCAACAACGGAGCACTCGTCGGACAAATGAACGCACTTTCCTTCGTGTCCTCGCAACAGCTCGCCCGGAGGATCGACGAGACAACGACGACGGCTTCCCACTTCCAACTGTGCCACGCGACCTTCTCGTCATTCGAGCTTCTTTCCGAAACCACGACAGAAAGGAGAGCGCGGCGGTTTCGAACCACGCGAAACAAACGGAACGACACGCGTCACACGAGTGCCAGCCGGCGACTCCCGGTCTCTGCTCTGTGTGTCCGCCGAGGCGAGGGGAATCCCTGTACAGAACACGAGTGGAACTTCGTCCAGAAACATTAGCACGGAGGGGAGAATCGAAGTAGGAGAAGACCGAAAGTGCGCGCGACTATCAACCACGAACTATGTACTATGACGACGACGACGACGACGACGCGACTGTCACCTGATCGCAATCGCCCGACCCGACGTTCCACGATTTTCCACCTCCAATCTATATAAAATTTATACAAATTTTGTTGTGGGACAAACAGTTCATATAATTCTCAACTAGATTTTTTTTTTTTCTTTTTTGTTCGTAGAACAGAAATGTACAGTTCGATTCAAGTGAATTCAAACCAACCAGAGTTCATTTAACCGCTTGCGCTGGCGACTGTGATTGCGGACCGTAACGAGTGACCAAACCGTATAACTCGCCGCTTTCTTTTCGAACTGGTCGGTATGATATCACTGGATAGAAATTATTGCCAAGTAATAAATTTATCATTTGTTTTGCCTAGTTTGTTTCGCTTAAATATACTCAAAACTGAGAAAATATTGCAATTTTGGGACAAAAAAATTCTCGACGTGCGTGGCACGTCATTTTAGCGCAAGAGGTTAAAGAATTCCTATTTTTTCTTTCGTTCCCTGTGCACGAATATCCATTCCCAAAAGCTTTTAAAGTTCGATCGATCTTTTCTAAGATTTGTTAACTAACGCACCGATATACTTGTCGACGCGCCCTCTGTTAACATCTCCAAAGAGGAAGTCACGTGGCGAAGAACGCGCGAAAACAGTAGCTACTTACTTGCATCGCGAGTGTTCCAGTTAAATAATTTTTTTTTGTTATCTCCTCTCAAATATAACAACGACGAAGTGAATAGTGCATCATCTTATTTAGCTAGATGTCACAGTAGGTATTATTCTAACTATTGCAACAGTTCATTACTTCAAATTATTACTTTTTACCTTGTTTCGCTTGGTCTTAGTAAACAAATATCAAAGTTCGTTATTATAATAATATATTTAACTAACTGTCATGATATTATAGTTCACTGTCATTACAATAGCTCATTGCCAAATTATTCTTCCTCCCAGTCGTATAATACTTCATTAGACATTATTGTAACTACGGTAAATAGTTCATTCTTTCAAATTCCTATTTTTTCAGTTTTTTGTTACACGTATCATCTTATTTAGCTAATATCATAGTCATAACAAATATTATTATAATTCACTATCACTGCAACGATGACAATAGCTCGTTGCTTCGTATTATCATTGTCTCATTATATTTCCTAAATAAAACGTTTCTCAAGCTCTGTCTCATAATCGTCGACACGCGCATGTGTTCCCTAGGGGGTCCGCGAGTCGCAGGTTAAGAAACACCGCCTCCAGCGAATTCGTACAAAGTTCTTCTGCCGCCTGTCGAAAATAGACTTTTCCGATTACGAACTTTCCCTCGACTTATCAAGCTTCCCTCTGCACTCACTTGCATCTTACGAAACGAAAGATTTACGCACGAGCGAAGGATACGAACGAATCTGATTGGGAAAAATGCAGCGCGATGCGGCGCCTACGTTGCCCTCTATCTACATCATCCACCTCTTCACGTGAGAATATTGATTTCGCCGCGTCAGCTGCTCGCTCAGTTGCTCGACTTTGCTTGCCTATTCGTCGTCGTCCGTTTGTCCTCCGTTTTTCGTCGCGCGAGCCTTCTGATTCTCACATTAAATTACATTGCTCGTTTGCAAACGTCAATGTACCGAGCCTGATTGTCGCTCATCTGGCGAGCCTGTCTCTATCTGTCACGATCAATTGCCGAAATCCAACAAAAAAAAAAAAAAAAAAAAAATTGGACTTTCATTCCTTTCAACATTAAGAGTACCGACGACAAGTGCGGAGGAAATTAAGTTATACTAATGTCATTGCTATCGAGTTTAATATTTCCATTTTATATCATATACTATTGTTATAGTTAAGTTTAATTAATGTTATAGTTGTTAAGTAATCTCAAAGAAACGCATCGTCGAAAATCTATGGAAATTGAACTGACCGCGCGAAACATTCTGAAATGTGTTCCAGATGTATATATCTTCGGGATTCGTTCAAATTCTTCTTAACAGATTACTGATTATATTTATTAATTAATTACGCAATGATTCTTTGTGATTTAAATTTCAAGACCTTCGACCAAAATTTTGTTTCTAGTATCGTTCGACAATTCTATTATACCAGCAACGTTTTACTACAAAGAAACAAAAGATCTCTGATTAATTTTCTTTCTTGATCGATTAATACGAAAGTCTGACTCTTTGATTAATCTCCAATCTGTCACCGAGGACACATCGATTTTCAAAGGCATTCAAGGAAATGCAAAGTGCCGCGTCTTGTTCCGAGGTCAAGTGTGAATCATGCTTCGCGATCGATTTGCTGAAAATTAATTCTACATATCCGAGACGAACGCGAGCGACGTGTAAAGCAAAAAAATTGTTAATAATGATTCATTTAATGTTACGTGACATGAATATAATATTAAATGTAATAAAAGTATTATATAATAATATTACATAACAGTATATTATTATATACATTAATTATATTTAATATTAATTGCAAACAAGCTTTCTCATTTACTCTTATTTACGTTTCGTTTCTCGAATTTTTATATTTCAACCTCACACTTACAAGAGAACCCTAACGACTGATACACACCGATTTTGATAAAATTATACACAAATGTTCGTTAGACCTGTTTAACAATCCAGCCGTTTCGTTTGTGCCCGTTCTTTACTTCAAAAGAGAAGTCAATCGTTTTATCCGGAATGAGATAGAGGCAGTAACGCAGAGGGTTGCACACTGCCTCATCGATTTTTCTTACCACGTTGCAGAACAAGATTTCGACATTGGCAAATTTTCTAAACCTCGTGATTTACCGATCGATCCTCCTCGTCGAACAACGATACTAACCTGAAACACAAAGAAAGATTACATAGGATTAGCGAGACGGTTTCACTTATAATTATAAAGATAACTGTAGAAAAATCACACTGTGTTGCTTCAGCCTCTCGCGCTGGAATGACGTGCCACGCATTGGTGCCCAAAATTGCAATATTTCCTCAGTTTTTAAGTATATTGAAACATAACCCAAAACGAATAATAAATTTACTATTTCTTGGTAATTTCTGTCCAGTGATATATACCGATGATGAATTCAGAAAGAAAGACGAACTGGTTGTATACGGTTTGGTCACTCGTTACGGTCCGCGGACCAGTTACTGACGCAAGTGGTTAAAATACGACCAAACGCATGCACGAAATCTGAATCTACGATAGAAACTCCATTCGTCTGAATCGAATTTCTGATTAAACGAACACTTCCGGTTGACTTCAAACTCTTATTGTACAAAAAGATCACTAGTTGCCTTGCAACAAGCTCCTGTAAATGATACGATCCGCTGTGTGGCAAGTTTAAGTTTTCTACGCGACGAAATCGGCTAAAAATCGGCGATAGCCCCACGAGAACAGCCGAAAATGACATCGAATTGACTTTTCTCTCTATCCGATGGCTGTGTTGCCACGGTAACAGCCTAGATTCGAGAGGTTGGGAGATGCGGACCTACGGAGGAGACAAATGGGTGGCGCGTGCGCTCGTTCGCCCATGTATTTACATGTTTGCAGACTTACGTTCTACGCGTGAAAAAAGAAAAAAAAAAGAAAAAAGAAAAAGAATCTGTCGATAAGGGAGAAGAGAAACGAAGGAGAAGAAGACCATTGTCGCGCGATCGTGTCCTTTTTGTCGCACACTTCCGGTACTATGGACGCAACACAACGGCCGTAAACAATCCATTGAAACACAACGAGAATATTTTCCCGCCTTTTGTGCAACTGACGCGAATGCCGATTCAACTAATTGCGAGTCCGCGAGGCACACTCGGCCAATTTCCTCTCCGTGAAAACGTACTTGAAACGCACGACGATTCATTTTCAATTCGCGCTCGGCTATAATAATTTCCGCGTTCCACGCTGTATCGGATCTCGCTTTTTTTTTTCTTTTTTTCCAAGCGTTTTGCCGCATGCCGGCAACAAACGGGGAAAACAGGTCACGGTTTTTCCGCGCGTGTGTCGGAGAGAAAGAACAGAGTCGAACGAGGCCGTTCGTCTCTGCAAATTGATCACATATGGAGAATCTTGCAAATATTTCACTTTAGACCCTTTGTTAGATTGCTGGTAAATAGATTGAACGCCGGTTTATGATACGTATAATATATTACAAATACATGTATAATGTTTGATACAATGATATGATACATTTAAACGTAGTACGTGTATAACAAGTAATGCTTAATGCATGTAATGCATTATACACAAATGAGAATAATTTTTGCTGATAGTGATCGCTTTATTATGTTTTTATAAAATCTTATCACATTCTTTGATCGTAGCATACTCGATGTGCTATGCACTTATCAGATGGTACATTTGTCAAATATATTGCTTCGAATTTCAATGACTGTAATGGTCTTTGATAAAAATTTGGAAATATACATTGTACCTACATAGACTTATAATAAGAACGGTTATATTACCATGATCGTGTTTATTATTTATACACGTACAATACAATATGTATATTTTTACCAAAAATCGTTTAAAATTCATCAAACGGAGACATACTTATTTGCAAACGCTGTGCAAACAGACACGTTAATTAATCAAAAATGTGACAAAAGTATTGAAAGCCCGTCGTATTCAGTCCTGAGAAAAAGATTAAATAATGAACATCAGTAAATTTAAACCGCAGTTTAAATATTTATCGACCGATTCAATATTTATCGCGATAATAATTCACGCGATATCTTCAGAGACAGGCACACTTAAACTAGAGACTCGGAAAAAAGATAACGAAGTTAAATGTAAAAATAATTCAAAGTTCAAAGATCATCCACTCTGAGAAAAATATTTCGTTGCTAATTGACGCTTCACATGTTAGAAGCAGAGGAACAAATAGAAAGTTTGATTGACTTGACGAAACCTAACCATAAACGAGGGCTGCTATTTCGCGTGTATATTCCTCTGTTTTCCTTGCAGTTGCCGTGGAGTTTTAAAAACGCGTTTTCTCGAAAAAGGCTCGGAAATACTGTACGCAAGAGATACCAGAAACAGTGAAAGGCGAACGTGCAAACACTGCACGGTGACGACTGTCTGAAGATTTCGAAAGAAAATTTCACTTTTAGTCGATATAGGAGCGTTTGAGACGAAAAACAGGGGGGGGGGCGAGTGGACTTCCGGACTAACTGCTGGTCTCTGTGCGTTCATGAAAAATTTATGAGAAATTTGAACAACTACGAAGGAACATACACACTTAATACCAGAGAGTAATTTTTGTATAAGCTCCATTTTTTTAAAAAAGTAAACACGTGTCTCGAAAGAATATGAACACGAGCGTAAAACTGTTAATAAAGAAGCAGAAAATTGCACAATGATCACAAGCGTGGCATAAATGTCAGATATTTCAAATTTTCAGATTTAGACTCTTACACCTTCTCTTCTCTGTTTGTGTATTTCATGTACTTGACGTTGAAACGAATTTTCCTTGCCGCGACGTATCGATATTTCCTCTAATGCCTGACAAAGGAACAGAGTTCACGGATTATTGCAGAATTTTGGTGCGCGACCCGACCTTGTCCTGAATTTCATTCCTCCTCAGCCGAGAGAATTCAGCAATCCAGCTCCCTCTAGCCAGGGCACTAGGGTCTTTTTTTTAAGGCGTGATCGATTGGTGGGTCATAAGATCAATATAGCAGATTACACGGTCACTAAAATATATACAAGCTGCTCACGAGAGACTGTTCGATCACTTGTACGATATTCATTTTATGGATATTTATTATTATGCTTATTACGTTTTGTATAAAACATTTTGAAATTTTATTGGCACTAGCGTAGCGAGACTCAACTATTATGATTATATTGATCAAATCTAAAATGAATCTGAAATATATATATATATATATGTATATTTGCAAGAAATTTAATATAGATAAATATGGAAATATTTAAACAGCTACAATCCATTATATTTTTCAATATTGAAATTTTTCAATATTAAACATTTTCAACATGCTAGAAATCGTCCTTTCTTTATTACAATATTTTCCCAAACATTTGCTGGAATTTCCCAATCATGGAAAGCCTAAGTAATTTGCTATATTTTCGTATTATTATATTATTAAATTATTCATGATGCATATTAACTTTTTATTAAATACATGTCTATAGGGAGAATATTAGATTAGTTTCAAATATAATCATATTACATCAAGTAATAATTATGTTACATAAAGTATAATGATAACGAAATGAAATTTCAAAATGTTTTACATAACGTAAAATATGCATGTGTAAGATCTCTGCTATATGCCTGAATATTTTCATGAATCACATTCACTTATATACACATCATAATAAATAACTGTTAGAACAATGTACAATACAATTATTACGGTATTATGTTGCAACAAAAATCATATTCCAATCTAGTTACCGTGTTTCACGTAACATTCCAAGCCTGCTCGATATAAATATTTTTCCCTTCGCGTATCTTTTATTCATACACTTTTTTGCAATGATTTTACAACGATTTATCTTAGCCTACGCATGCACACACACGTATAGAAAAGATACTTTATTTAAAAAAAAAAGAAAACCAACTCCTAGACTTATAATACCTGTTTATCAGTGGAAAATTTCATTGATATTCGATAGACTTTGTAAAGACAGCTCGAAGCGCGCGATAACCAAGTTGGAATATAAATTTTCATGACGTACTGCAATTAGAATGAAAAAAAAAAAAAAAGATACGAACAGTGCGATAACAAGCCCAAGTAAGTAACATCCAGATAGCAACTAATATTTCTTTTTCTTTTTTTTTTTTTCTTCTACGTTTGCTAAACTATGAGAACGCGACTGACTAAACGAAAATTTTAACAACACAATTCGAAGCTGAAACTAAAATCGCGCGTGAACGACGGAGGCGCGACACTAGATGTACCATTTGAATAGATTAGCACGCAGCGGATAGCTCCAGCGATGGAAAGTGAAAGTACATCCGTCTGGCGACCAACGTTTCGTTTCCACGTTACGTTTCGTTGTGTTTCATTCGACCGGGTATCGCACAAGCATTTAAGGCCTTTCCATTATGCCTTAATAACGCTGTTACGCGGAATACTGTTAAAGCACAACGACTTAACGAGCAGCTTGTGGTGCGATAATATTTCGGAATTTGCTCGAATTCGTATCGTTAAAAACCGATTATTGAAACTTGTTATCGACACAGAGTGGAAGGTTAACCGCGAGACATTTTAACCCCTTAAGCGTTTTATGTCGAGTATACACGTCGTGTAGAAAAGAATTCGCTTTTGCTACTTATCGTAAAATTTAGGTAAAAGAATTATATATATTTATAATTTTGGCCCAACGAAACAAACACAGAAAATATGCACTTGAAAATAATGGGGATTGTTCGATCTGCACGCAATCGATGCAATGCAGAAACAAATTAAATTTATCACTTTAACTTTCAATCAATATTTGACTTTTTACTTCTTTTTATGAATTTTTCGAGGAAAATTCAAGTTTATGATTATTTTTTTATGTTTTCGATAAATTTAACATTACTTTACTTTACATTTGAATCTAGATTATTAATAATTTTTTGTATAATTATAAAACGAGAATATGACGAACTTCGTATTAATTCTTCATTTTATTTAATATTTTATACTTAAGTATTTTCTTTATTATATTTATCGTTTAATTTATTACATTCATTTCGTAGATCAAATTTTTATATTTCAGAAATATTAAATATCTTATACATTAATAATTTTAAATCTCTCCATAGTTTGAACTTTCAACGGTTTCCTTTTTTCCGAAAATAAAATAAAAAACCCTAAATACCAAGAAATTTCTCGACGAAACGCCGAGAAAAGATATTTATCATTTTGTAGTAATTTCACTCAACGTTACAGCAAGTGCATCTACGTACTGTGTTTTCGTCGAGTGTATACTCAGCGTCATCGCCTAGAAATAATCGAGCACGCCAGCGCGCATTCTCAAAATAAAGCAAAACGCTTAAAAGGGGTTAATAAAGTCTTGTGACAATCGTCGAAAATATCGACGCCCAATGCTCGCGAGCGATAACGAATTCGTAGCTGTTCGTTCAACTGACCGGAAAGATAAGATCTGGCGCAGGTGATGTAGCTGCACATCTGCCCGATCTTCGTCCACGAGGTCTTGAACAACTCCGAATCGTACATCGATGATTGCTCGGCCTCTTCCTCGTGGTCGCCTCGCCTCGCTTGGCCTCGCGCTTTTCTCCTCTCGTTCGGGAAAAACAACGTGCACCTCCCGTAGCGCACCATGCAGCACCGTGACGATCGTAACGCACGACTCGTGACGAATCTTTCTTTACTTGCCGGCACTTCTCCTTTTCGAAAGCATGACTTCTTTTTCCTAACCGAGAGTTACGTAACGTCACTCCTCCCTCCGTGGCTTGCGTAACGTTCGCGCGTTATCAATGAACGCGCCTGTGCCACCGTAACGCAACGAAAATTAGATCTCTATCGAGGATCAACCGGGGGGAGGGGAACTCGCGTTAGTCTCTTCGTTTCTCTTTGATCTCGATTGGTAAATTTGGTGAAACTATTACGCGAGACGGAAACGAAGCGGATGGTGTATTGTAACAATAATTTTTTGGTTAAAAAATTTTTTGGAATGGAAAGTTGAATAGTTGAAATGTTAGAGGGGAAAGATGAGTGGTTCAAAGTGGGTCGACGTGTTCGAGTTCACATTTTTTTTAGGCAAGTTGGATGTTAGACAAGACCATGATACACGTACATCTTACAATCTTATTGTATTATATTATATTATCATTATATTATTATTATATTATTGCTATATTTTTTTCAAAAATCGATTAAAGTATAAGATACAAGATTTTATCTAAAAAAAAAATAGTATTATATTCATGAGTGACGTAATTTTTTTAGTGCCTTCTTACACAGAAACATTCAAAGCATTTGAAAAAGGACTTTGGTGGTTCGAAGCACAAAAAGTAAATGAAAACATAGCAAATATTGAAGTAAACTAGCAATATTCTCAAGAGAATTTAATATAAAAAAAAGGGTTATTCTATCAGTCATCCTTTTCGTCTAATCTCCTCTAACATTTCAATTTCAATATATATATATATCGTATCATTGTGATTATAAATTTAAAATCATGTCGAATACAGATAATATATAAATGCTCCCGAATGGATTTCCAAATTGTCAAATTTTCCCATAGAAACGAAAGTCCAACATGTCATTCGTGACAATAAAATCAATAACGATAAATCTTAATTAAGATACAATCCTAAGATACAATCGATTGTATCAAAAGGCAAAGAAAATGCTACGCGAACGTTTACGAATCTTCTTCTTCGGAGAAGTTTCAACGTTTTAGTCATAGACAATGCGTATAAATAATTATTATCCTTGACTCTTTATTAGCTCCTGCCACATCGCCACGACCTTCGCACCCGCGATTCATTACGTCACTTAAAACGTACGATCGCACACACTTGTACTCCTTTATTTACCAACACCAACGCGCTTTTAATCGTACGTTCCCTTTCGATCTTCCATCGTTCTCGAACACAAGACAGACGAAAGAGAAAAGAAACGAGTAACGTCGAATACTTAGATTATGTCAATTATTTGTTCACCGACGAAGATACATTAATAATTTATCGCGCGAGGGGAAGACGTCCTCTTCGCGAGCTATTTCGAGTATAGATGTGCATGAGTATTTGGACAATTCTAAGTTATTGCAGAAGAGTTATTCGTTATCCGAATATGGAATATATTTATTGGCAAATGATATATATCTCGAATAATGAGCTAGAATATAATTAGAAATTTGTTTTCGTCCGACAAGTAGCTTGCTTGGAATATTTTACGTTTTTTTTTTTTTTTTTTTTTTTTTTACGTATCCAGTGCATTCTATGGATTTTTGAATCTTTAACTTTGACAAAAGTACATACACTCCCGTCCATAAGTCACATTTGCTTATTTTGATCCAAACAGTTGCTAGAACACAGATATACTTTCCCGGATTAATTTTATTATACAATCTTGTTATATGTACTCTATTTATTCCATTTTATAATAATACTTGAAAATGAAACTGACATTTAACGTATATGGTCTGAATAAATGTTTCAAAGTATATCAAAAATATGTATATATATTTAAAAGATCGAATCGATGTATCTTGGGATGAATTGGACAGAAGCCTTCAGGAATGTGTCCAAAATCAAGAAAAAGACTTACGGAGAAGAAATTAGAAGAAGCGTGGAAGGAAATTCATTCCGAAATATTGTTAAAATTAAACGGAAGTATGCCACGATTATTTCTGGCCTTTGTATTTTCACAAAGATGTAAGATACATTATGTACAATTTGGTAAGATTTTTGACATATGTCATATTCTATATGTCGAACTGTTTATACGTCAAAAATCTTACCAAGTTGTATATAATGTATCTCATATTTTTGTGCAATATACGTGGATATACGTATATGTATTACGCCGAAACAAGAAGTTGCAAAAAAAAAAATTCAACAAAACTCTACAGTATTATTTATGTTAAACAAGTAACGTAATTCAACAGTGAAGAAATATATAACACACATGAACATTGACAATTTTCCTTCAGACGTATCGACGATAAATGACGACTAAATGTCATTAAATAATAATTAACTAAATAATTAGAGCAAAAAAAAAAAAAGAAAGAAAACAGGGAATTGAAAAAAATTCGTTGCTGAGAATGGAATTGTAAAAACGTGTCAATGAACACTTTTATCTCCCTGTTGATTCGAACATGAAAAGCTCTACTGTATATAAAACATGTGCAATTCGAACGAATCATTTTAATTCAGTTGCAACGTACACAGCTGAGGGAAAAGCAACGATTTAATTTAATTGTAAAATGTGCAATTGAAAATTAATTTTGTAAAGGCACCTCAGTTAAGTGACTTTAAGTATTTACTTATGTCCTTTCGATATTGATATATTGATATATTAAAATCAAGAGTCTGAGTGATACTTGAGACTAAATTTATCGAAGCATTTGATCTCATTGTCAGTTATGGTAAGATGTAAAACAATCAGAGAAAAAAATTCATCGATCATAATTATGCAGACGAAACATGATTATCGATCTTTTGTCGATTATTTATCCACGACAGTGTATATCGAATTGAATTGAATTCTCTCTTCGCGTAGCTGATTCGTATTCGTATTCGCTTTAAAATATTCCACGTACACGTTCATTATCGTAGTACAAACCACTATTTCGTGTTCGTCAAGGTTTCACTGTTTAAGATAAAAGCAAAAACCAACGAAAACTTCCTGCCCCGATGGGATATCAATGATCAACAGCTAATTCGAACGTTATCGGACAGGATAGAATTATCGTTCAACCTCGGTAGCTCGAATAAAATGTTTTCAGGAAGAAAATTATTCTTTCTCCGCACGGAACTTTTCACTTGCAATTCTCTACGCAGGGTTAACAATGAAATTAACAATTAAATCATATACTGTCAATTCTTTGGGTCCTTGTTCGATGTCTTGCATACGGGATATTAAGAATTACAGCTTGAACAAGAATAAAAATTAGAATTCCAATAAGAATTAGAATTTGAATATTTTTGGAGCATACGAAGCATTTTGTCTACGTAGGTTGTCCAATCCTTCACCTTCA
This sequence comes from Tetragonisca angustula, assembly GCA_036937485.2. NCBI lineage: Eukaryota > Metazoa > Arthropoda > Insecta > Hymenoptera > Apidae > Tetragonisca > Tetragonisca angustula. Next base: position 166,819 of record JAWNGG020000282.1, on the reverse strand, counting down.
CACAACTGTTTTGATAATTGTCACAGATTTAAATTATATTAACATCTAATAATAATCTCCATAACTTTGAGTCACGGTTATAAATTATATTACAACACTAGACCTGTCGAAATGGTGAAAATGATCATTTGAATATTTTTGTTGGATATTTTATAGATATATAGTCTATTTCTGTGTATTTTTGGAGACTTCTGGAATAATTCTTATAAATGAAAGCTTGTGTACTGTCTATCGTATCATAAAGATATTTTCCTTTCACTTTAACATCTCTGATGGAAATTTTATCTGTCGTCACGCTCTAGTCGTCAATGTTAATTTTAATATTAATATTGGTCAAAGTGACCGTTTGAATATTTTTATTGGATATTTTATTTTATAGATATAAAACAGTGTATTTTTGGAATAATTCTTTGTGAAATACATAAATGAAAGCTCGTCTACTTGTCTATCGTGTCGTACAGATTTTTTTGTTCCTTTCACTTGGGCATCTCTGGATGGAAATTTTATGCTTTGGTCGTCGGTATTAATTCTAGTATTAATATTCAACAATTTTATAACTTTGAACGGTGGCAGTGAAATCTCTACAACTTTAAATGTTGACGTATCGATTTCGAAATTTAGTATCGTTGTAGAAGTAGAAATTCAACTTCTGGTAGAAATTGCATAGAAGTCAGTACGGTACACGAACGTCGTTTGTAAAGGGTTAATTTAGCTACTGTTAAGCGACGCGACACGGTACACCATTCTCGCAACAAACAACACGCGTGTCACTGACACGTGGACGTAAATACGAGATCGAAGAACTGAAAGGGAGCTGCGTGCGTACATATGTACAAATTGTACTCGAGACAAACACGAAAAAAAATAACAATTCAACTAACGAATCATTCCAACTGATTTATTACTCTTTACTTGAAATACTTTCTATACCTTCCAAAGCCCGAATCAAACGAACCGTTCGATTCGAGCTAATTGTAAGTCGAAACAGAAGCAGAAGTCTAAATAATCGTCGACCATCTGAGAAATTACTATATAAAAAAAAAAGTCAGATAACCGGATAATTCAGAGGAGAGCCGATCAGCTCGATAACTCAAACTAACGCGAGATTATTCCGAGTGAGAACAAGGTGATACGTTATTCGAACGATCGTCTTTCAAATATTTTGCTCAAACAGCGAGCCAAGCCTGGATACGTGTCACGAATCAACAGCAACGACGCGATACGCTTTTCGGCAGGAGGCCCTACAAACGGAATCAAACTCCGAATCGAGCGATCGAACAGACACCGAGCCGAGTCGAATATTCGGACGACTGGCGCGCACGTAGGCGAAATGTAACTCGGTGACCGTCTAACCGAGTAACTGAACACGATCGACTGAACCGGACTCGAACGAACGCGATCGAACACACAAACGGATGACACGCGGGTATGAAAATAGGGGGAACAGTCTACGTACGTTCACGCACCACGTTTCTTACGTATTCGGGGAACGTGCGATCGCAACGTGGCTCAAACTCATTCGTTTCACGTCCGAGAGAGAGTTCCGAAACGGAATTTTCGTGCACACGCATCTTGTTGGTCGCTCCGATTATCGATTGTATACCGCTTTCATGAGAGACTCGCAACACTGTCGTGATGTCAGTTGCAAATCTGAAGAAACGTATCGTCTCGTATATCGTTCGCCGATAGTAAAATTAGGTTTGTGTAGTTGAAAATTGTATGATGTTGCATGCACACACGAGACAATCACTTGCCAAACAGATTAATTCCAAAAAACGAAAAGGAAGAGAATTAACGAGAGAGTATTTTGAAACTTTTTTTTTTTTTTAAATTTGAACTGAAATGTTCAAACAATGTAGAACGTACTATTGTGAATATGTGGAATTTCGAAATTATTTAACCACTTGCGCTGGCAACCGATTGCGGACCGTAACGAGTGACCGAACCGTATACGATAATTCGTCGCTTTCGTTTTGAACTCGCGTCGGTATAGAAATTACGGAGAAATAATAAATTTATAAATTTGCTTTGCCTTTATAACTAAATGTACTTAAAACGGAAAATACTGCGACGTGCGTGGCAGGCAAAAGGTTAAGGCGTAGCTTAAATGACATACAAAATGCATAAAATAGTGCATCCCTTTCTAAAATAGATTATTCATAGTTCAAAGACATTTCTCGTCGTTTAGTGGTCAATCATCAAAGAAATTTATTTCAAACATAAAAAGAAGTCAAACGTCGATCAAATGCTTCAAACGCTGGAATTAAGATTGAAAAAGTTGGCCGGTGAAAACTCAAATGAAAATCAATACTTTTTAAACTAGATACAACTAGATCTAAAGATAAGAAAGAAACAGCTAGATATTAATCATCGTCTAGAATAACTAGAAATGACTAGATCTAAACTAGATATTAATAATCGTCTATTCATTGTCCCTATTAAATATAATTAACTGTCATTTCCCTTTCGAACTTAAACATAGCTGCTACAGGATCGTATCAATTGAGCGAATGATTTATAATTTAAACGGAATATGCGCTTATACGGAACAATCGAAAGTTTTTCCTTTTTTTTTTTTTTTGAAAATAATATTATTAAATAACGATATTAAATATAATTAAAATAATAATTTTCTTTTATCTTCGAAAGATAACCGATAAGTCGACATTGGAGTGAAATGAGGTATGAAGGAGACTATCACACCGGTCCTGTTTTCGCGTCCTCGATCGTTGTCCCAGTGACGATGATTTTACCAGTGACGTCATCGATATGAAGGTGCACGTGGGGGGGGGGGGGGTCCTCGAGTAACTGTACTGTGTACTTGGATCGGAACTCAAACACGATCCCCCGCACGTGTCTGTTTTATGCTCGCGTATAAAACAGATCTATGACCGAGTTAACCAACTGATAGAAAAAAAAAAGAAAAAGAAACGTATATAATACATACAGATTATCAAAAGTTTATCAAACCGATTAGATATCAAGGTTTGGGTTAAGTCTGGAAATCAAAGTAACAATCTAACCCTGCTGCAATTTTCTTTTGATCTAGACTTAATCCTCGACGTTAGAAAAATATATCTCGAGTTTAAACCCTTGAATGTTTATACAGTATTAAAGCCTCGTGCAGATAATCTGGGATGCTCAAGACTCGATTAATTTACTTATTAGTCGAAAGGTATGAAATGGATGTACATTCTTAATTTATCTAGTAGATAAACACCAGGCAATAATTTATCGTGATGTTGATTTTTGTTTAATTTATTAAAATTATAAAATCCGAGTCAACGATTGGAGTCTATTGGAATTTTCTTTCGTAGCTGCGACATCAAGAAACAGATTTCGACGGTATAAAATTGACAAGAATTGCAAATGAAATGTCGAACCTCTTTAGTAATCTCGACCACTCGGAGAGCTAAACAAAATATGAAAGAAATTCCTACGACACGCGTGATTTCAATTTTACATTTTAAAAACACTATAAATCCTTTTTATTTGCTGAACGGCGCGTAGAATTGTGGATCGTGGCAGAGTTAATTCTAGAAGAAAACGAGATCGACGTTAGTTAGACTCGAGATCGTTTCTTTCTTCGTGCGACGTTTAAAAAAAATTGTTTACCCGCGCGTGAAAGTCCAAACGCGCGTTTTGTCATTGTTTGCGTAATAGACGGCGATCGTACAGGAACTCTGAATGCCAATTCAGAGGTGATTTTCGCCGTTTGCGATTCAAGGTGCTTCTATAAAACGTGTACGACCCTGAGTCCGACCACGTCAATTGATGTCGACACTTAATATTTTAATTTACAACCACGCTCTATCATCTCCGCCAACTATATCCACCAATTAGATTATTCAGTCGATCGACATTTAACCAAGCAGTTTTTTTTTTTTTTTTTTTTTTTTTTTTACGACAATGTACACGCGCAGCTGTATGCTATTCGGAAATTAACACCTCGTAGAAAGAGACGAATGCGAGACGAGATAAATCACTCTAAAATCGAATTGCAAACGTGATACATACGTACGCGCATCGTAGTACATAATCGTTAGGTTGCTCGCTCGCATCCTATTTTTATTCATTATTCCAGTTCCGTTTTATTGTATTCCCCATGCGAATAACAAATTTCCGCGACCTTATTATCTGTCTCATTTCTTTCTCCTTTCCTGTCGTGAAGCTTAGGACGATTGACTTCACTTTTTGAGTTTTTTTCTTTTTTTGTTTGAACTTTAGTACCAAAGCACACTTAAAATAAATTTCAAGCAGCAATTAGGCTTGAAACCGTTAAATGACGAAAAATTTGTTCGACCGTGGAACGATAAACATGTAATTTATTCTAAAAGCCAATGTTATTATTTCAAGGATGTACCAGCTTATGCACTTTGCATGTACGTTGTTAGATAAAAGCTAATGATTCATTCTGCGAATTATTTCGAGTTTCCATTTCGTTTTGAGGAAAATTTTAAAAAGAATATGTGTTTCGCCGATTTTTCTTTGCTTTCGTTATTCATCGATTTGACAAACGAACGAGATCGTTTGTATGAATTAATTAATTGTTATAAATATACTGTAACATTCGATCTCTGCTAACACTGTGAATGTCAAGCAGTTTTGTGATCAGAAAAAAAATTAAACTATATTCATTAAATGATAATAAACGAAACTAAAAATCAGGGAATCTGCGGACCGAAGACAATTTTCAAAACGGAACCAGTGGGTTGTGAATCACCGAGACATAGTAATGCATCTCGGCGTTCTCTGTCTTCGCTTGTTTCATGCTAAAAAATAAACGTGCAATCACGTCGGGACAAAAGACCGATGTTGAATATCGCTTTGAAACAACAGTGTTCTACAGAAGACGGTATCTACGAAAAAAAGGAGAGGAAAGAAAGGAAAAAGACGTAAATATGTACCATGCCAAAATACAAAACTGGTGGATCCATCGTTGAAAACATTCAACAATGGAGCGCCCGTATTTTAAAACGTAAAAATGCATTCGAATCATTTTTTTTTTTTTTTTCGACGTAAGACCGGGGAGAAAATAAATATTTCTCTTCCTCGAAACGACGTAAACCGAGAATGTGAACGATCGTTGTTATTGGAGAAAATAGACGGGCAGAAATAATCGAAAACGACGAATTTATACTCAACGTATTCAGCGAATGATCCATCCTTCGGACGTTCTTTAAATATTTTTTTACTGGCCACGTACTCGTGAAAATGTCTGCGAATTTTCGCCTTCGAACGCCGGATTGTTCCAGAATGACGTGGACGAGTAAAAATCGTGAAAATCTTTTCTTAGAAAATCGCGTTTCCAAACCAACTACGAACATGCCGTTCAGAAAATTTACTGTGCAATGTAAGGCGTTCAGAAACCAACTATCGATCAACTCCTCCCCACCATAAAAGTGAAAGTGATATTGTTATAAATATCACTTTTTAAATTTACCCTTGCTTGTGTGATCCTCGCGTTATCAATGAACTTGAAACAACTCCTCAATGAAAATAAATCCTTCGTTGGATATCAATCCTGTACTTGTGTAACAGAATTAAAATATTAATTAAAAATGGAGTTGATCCGTTTGGTTTTGGTTTCTCTGTAATTTAACACAAAAAAAAGAAGAAAAAAAAAAGATTAATATTATAATAATTAGGTGGCTAAAGACTATATAAAATGACTTGATTGAAAGTGTTCATTTATTGAAATTTCAGAACGACTGAAACACGCGTTCCTAACCACATTGGAAATGTTTACGCAGACTTTGCGAAGCATTCACTATTTATTAGGAATGAACTTGAAAATGTAGAAAATTGACAATAAAAAAAGAAAAAAAGAAAAAAACATTCGTCATAGCTATCGAAACGTGACAAAAATATTTTAAGCTTTTAATGGAATTGCGCTGTATACGTCCAATTTCAATATCTATGCATATGCGTCGAAAAATAATTGTCAAGACTCCTCTAAGCGTGATTTCGCGTAGAGAGAAGGATCATAGTGTACGTGGTATACGTAGGTAGTAACTGGTGTATATCTTGAACTTAGATGGACCTAGTTAAACATGCTTTAACAAGTTTGAAGAACTTTTGCCAAAGTTATAGCGTCGGCTTTTGGCCATGGTTCCAAATTCCCTGACTTAATTTTAGTTAACGTGCGCGCGTGTCAAGGACACGACATTATAAAATAGCGGATCATAGGTGTGTGATCATTTGTTAATTCTTGTGTTAATCTCAAATGATACTTGAGGAGAAAGGTACACTTTACAAAGCGTGGGAACGAATGATGTACGCTTGAATAAAAATAATTGTGAACACTGGCATCCTCGGAATTTTCATAAATTCGTATGAAACAATCGTTTATTTATTCACTGCTTTTCCACTGGTTTTCAAGCAATTGTCGAATGTGATATTGCACGTCTAATGAAACTCGTTGGAAAAATTTGAATAAGGGCTTGTCAAAAGTAACTTTCAAGTAATTTTCACATAAATCGTTAATACGAAATAGCACAAAAATATTTGTCTCGTGTTGTAAAAAAGACCTCAACTGTATTAAAACTCAAGATACAATAGCTTACATTTCGGATGTATATGGAATTGTTAAATACCGGAAGTCTTTTTCCTAAAGTCATGCGTCAAACTTTCGATCTGTTTGAATTAAATATTTGGTTATATAAATATTTCTAGTTACGCTTGTGTTTCAACAACCATATTCTCGAGACACTTTATCTCTACTTATCAGACGAAACAAACTACACAAACTATAACGTATCGCTTACTTTCTTCTTTGTACATTACATGACAAAATGTTTTCATTCAATGAACGAGATATGTCGGCGTGTTTTATATCGACAATGGGTCGATATGACAAACAAATGCAATAGGTGCTGTGAAAATGTTTGAAGAATGAATAGTAAATTAGTATAGAACTGAAGAGTTCTAGAGAATAATGGCAAAATTGTGTTTCGGAATATTCAGTTTCGAAGTTCGTAATATCAGCAGAATATTTTTCAAAACAATGTTGAGTAAAAAAGAATGGAATGATAAAATATATTTTAACTTTGGTTTGAATAAAAAATGGCATAATAATAAAAAAATCGACTCTGAACGCCGTTTTTCACATTTAACAGAAAGTATCGAACAAAGTGTTGAATTAATAAAATGAAATAATACTAATATTATATTTCAAACACACACGGAAACTTACATGTTGTTGCGACAAGAAGTATAAAAAATTTTCTTAACTTTATTTTTCTATAACATATACATATCAATTAAATACTTCAATTTTTTTTTACAGTTGCATAAATTCGTACTTGTGCTTTGACGTACAGTTTAGTCTAATTCAGATATTTATTTACTGAGAGATTCATCGCATCCTTTTTATCCTTATATTTTTAAAAACTTTCAATGTTTCTTTCATTTTCGGAGTATGTTTTATGGATAAGACTGTCTATTGCCAGAAACAGAAAATTCGCAAACATTCACAAGACTTGCGATATACGCAGCTAACGATTGAATTTCAAATTGAAGATTATTTTTTTCTTTTTGCATTCCAATGATTTGCAAATGTCTTCTTTCATATTTGACGAGCAATTAAATGGAACTTCTTGTAATTTGTCGCTCTTATTTTTTTCATCTGATCATTGCCATACAAAGTTAGTAATTTGTTGATACATGTAAAAGTCGAAGTTTGTAGATAGAGAGACGCCCATATTTCTGAAGAAATCTTCAGTTTCTGTCGCAACGCTGTCTGTTCATTGAGAAACGCGAAGATAAACGAGTATTTATATCTAACGCGCGAGGGGATGGATAGGTGAGGCAGCGAGCAAAGCGAAAGGAGCAACGTTAATTAACTAAGTCGATTGCAATGCAATCGACTGCATTTTAACCAGCAAGAGAATTTAAGACTCGTTGCGAAATATATACATACATATATATGTATAACGCGAGAAGCCTTGAAGTTTCCGCGTCGTTAATTCAGAGTGGAAGTGAGAACAGAACGGAGAGAATCGAACAAGAAAAATAGAAAGCTACTGATATGAAAACCATGCCTACCACGTCAAGTATTCGTCAATTTTTAGCAATTCCTCGTCGATGATTTCTTGATACTTTCACTAACGACCGGTCACTGAATCCTTTATTAAAAGTTATTTATCTTAGAAGTTATCTGAGCAGTGATGCCAAACACCATAATTCATAATTATAATTTATTTATTACGCTGTAACTTCGTTAATATCTTTACTTATTTATTACATTTATTATTCTTATTATATCTTTATTATCTATTATATTTATTATTTATATATTTTTTATTCTTGTCCTTATTTATTTGTATTATAATTTCATAATTATTACTTGCTACGACCGTACTTCTGCTTTATTGGTAGCAAGCTATAAAAAAATTCCATCTAATTGTTGTTACATAACAACGTTGCGCAATTGAAATTCTTTGAAAATTGAAAATTATTTAAAAATATCTAAATTAGAACGTTCGATCCTTCGCTTATTCTTCACACGATGACTGATAATGGAAAACACGCGAGTAGATATTAGAATTCTCATGATCGATCATACGGCGTTGCCAGATAATGTCAAACACGTTCTCGCGTTCCGTTCTAACCTCCGTATAATTTCGATATCGAGATCCAAATCTGAAAAGTCTGAAAGTTAAAAAACCCATTACACCATACTGATCGAGTCAATTTTAGTGTTTCAAGAAATTCCAGTACACGAAACGCGTCGTGTTATACATATTGCCCCGATTATCAGCAGCTGAATTTGATCCTGCCTTTTGATACACATGCGTGACATTTTGACAAAAATCAGCTCTCGGTAAAGCGATAGCGTTACGTGAACGTCGATATGCGTTCCGTTGCGCTTTGAAATTTTACGTCATGCCTAGTATAGAATGACGAATTCCTCGGTACGATGGTTCGGAGAGATTTATGAGTATGCGTACACGCATTTGCCGTGTTAAATCAAAAAGACATATCTGCAACTTTGATCGAGTCGTCAATGCCACATATTGTAAAAAAATCTTGACTAAAGGTAAAAATAATTTAATTTATGTTTATAGTTAATATTTTATAGTTATTATTTTATATTTATGTTTACAGTTAATAATTTATAAGGTAAGAATTCGGATGTAGAATAGATCAAAAATATATTGTTTGTTTTCAATCAAAAATATCGCCAAAAGACCAAGTTTGATTCACCATATAATTATAACTAAACTAACTAATAACTAAAGTAATTTGTCAGAGCATCTCTTAATCAGAGTATACTGTTCATTTATTTTCAATCACGAGATGGTATAACAAATATCTGTGTGTGTGGTTGCAAGGAAAAATTCCGCAAGTCACATGCTTTCATTTTCCACATATTATCGTTTCAAGTTCTTAACACTAATTCTTCTTATTAGCAACGTTTTCTTATTTCCTTCTTACGGTATAAATGTATATTTCCACTTTGCATAATATTTTTCCTTCATTCTATGTAAGCTTAATGAAAATAAATAAATAAATAAATAAATTTAGTCGTTTTATTTTGCACAAGATAATAATAAGTTACAGCATAAAAATAAAAATAAAATCACAGAGGAAAAATACGAGTAATGGTCGTGACTCTCCAAATTTTGAACGATATATTGAACCTTGGACAAATTGCATTATTTCTTTGAACCTATAAAATTTGTCTTCGTGCATTTCTTTGTGTCAAGTACATAAATTCAAATTTTGACGTGCTTCTCGTGCAGCCACAGATGTTCATTAATAAATTCCTTTCGTCAACATCGATCCCTCTTATCGAATTTTATCATAATACATGAACGTATAATGCTCGAGCTTCGAGAGAAGCCAAAGTAGCCCCCCCGAGCCCCGATATTGATTCAAAAATTCGCTTTCAACTTGTTACTTGCACGAAGCAAGGCGCTTTTACAAAATTAATACAAATCGACAAGTTATGTAAGTTTAATCGCGTTTGCCTCGCCGTACATAATGCAATCACCCCCATGACGTTATAAAAACAATACGACGAGAAATGAATCGCTCGTGAATCTAATTTGCCAAGAAAACTCATTATCAGTTATGAACGACAGATATTTCAGATATTTTTTTCTTTTTTTTCTTTTCTATTGAAACAGCGCATCTGGTGTTGCGCAAGCGATAGCGATTTGCAACACGCAGAAACGTGCACACGCATTAGCAACAATCGATATTCTTTTCTGTACCACGAATAATAGATTCTTTCTCGTCGACAAAATTGGTGGAAATTATTTCTTGAACGAAAATGACTGTGCGTTGTTCACATAGTGGTTTACAAAAGTATTCGAATATTCATCGTGAAACAAACTGTATATTATGCGTGTTATACTTTTGAAATTTTATTAACACGTTTTTAGTTTGAGATTAGTTACATTGATAAAACTTGAAATCGGCTTGAAGATTAATGTGAGTACTATAATTCAATACATGGTATGAATAATTATTTTAAGAATTAAAATATGATCCCATTGAATAGTCCAACTTGCACAATGGATTGTAGCTGTTTGAATCTCAGATTTAGTTTCGAACTTGACCAACACAATTATGACAGCCACGGCAGTATAATCATCACAGTATTAATAAAATGACAAAATGTTTTATGTAACAGACATAATATATTCATCGAATGTTCAAATACAACTATATATATATATATATATATATATATATATATATATATGTCATGATATATATGTATCTGTACAGATATGTCCATGATATGTCGTACTTGTATACAACTTAGGTGATAAGATCTTTCGAGGAATAGCTGGCTCGTCAATTTCGTAATCACGTCTTAATTTTCTTAAAAAAAAAAAAAAAAAAATCTTCCATTGAAATGAAATTCTTATTTTACTTTTACATCATTCACGAAATCATCTTCTTATCATGTTATTAATTTATTATATTTTATTTATTCATGTGTTATTAATTTATCTGCTATATATTTTATTTCATTCGCTTTCACATCACGCGAAATTATCGTCTTATTATGTTATTAATTTATCTGCCATTATATTTTATTTATCAATTTCTTTTTTTTCTTTTTCTTATCAACTTTCCGTAGTTAAGAGTAAAACTAACATGACAACGATGTATGAAAGTAAAATGTCGTTTGATAAGTCGTTGCCTTCAGCAGACATAAAAATTAATGCATCTCTCCATTCTTGAAATCTTGTTCGCAAAACGAACGTACATTTGAAAAATAAGGACGAGAGTGTATAAAGTATAATCTCGCGCGAGTGGTGCGTACACGCACGCATGACAATGGTAGGCTTTGTTCGCGAGCCAGCACTTACGCGTGCGCGTATGTATGCAGTAGATACACACATCGTTTCGCGTATAAACGCATAACGAGCCGAGTTGTCACGATTTGTAAATACTAGTCTCATTCTCCGAGTAATCCTTGACTTCGCTCGTGAGATTATATTTTATTTTCGCGCGGCTCTGATTCACACCGAAGAAAAACAAGCCGTGCCGATGATGCTCGATCTTTTGTCTCCGAACTGCGGATGCTGGGTCGAAAGGGACCCATAGCAAATTGTTTTCAACTTTTATTATTGTTCTCGGCGTTTGTCATTGCCTTCGACTTATTCCACATTTCTCCGAACATGATGTAAATGTGAATCCAGTGTATTTGTCAGACGAATGGCGCGGGCAACTGGATTGCGGACCATAACGAGTGACCAAACCCGTATACAATAATTCGTCGTTTTCTTTTAGAACTCGTCGGTGTGATATGGCTGGATGAGAAATGATTGACAAGTAATAAATTTATTATTTGTTTCGTCTGTTTCTCGTTTCACCTAAATACACTTGAAACTGAGAAAATATTGTAATTTTGGGGGAAACAAAAAATTTTCTCGACGTGCGTGGCACATCATTCCAATGCAAGAGGTTAAGAGAGAGTCAAGTTAATATGATTTAAAAGACTATTTCCATTTAGATAAAAAATTGTTGCGTTAGGTCTTGAAACTTTGTACACACTTGTTCCACGTCACGTTTCAAAATAGCATAATGCGATTTTTAATGCAATTTATCATTATTAAGTTTCGGTTATAATTCATAGTATCTTCAATGGTTTAAGTATGTCTGGAACAAAGAATAAATTTTTAATCTATGCAAATGTGGTCATCTTGTGAACTTGTTTCCCCTTTTTTTTTTTTTTTAATCGTCTAAAGTAATTAAAGCAATTTAATGGATTTATGTTACTTTGTTTAAAAAAAATTGTTTACTTCCAGCTAATTGATAAAGTAATTTTTACGTAAATTAAATTCATCTTTGATTTTCTTCTTTCAGGTGAATAAATTATGGCAATGATTAAGAGTGATAAATTGCAGGAAACGCACAATAATTTGAATAATGATAAAGGTACTACTCGTACAAAAGAAAAATAGAGAAAACGTGTTATCTTGGAAAATTTCAAAATCTGAACAATTTGTCATTCGATAAATCATTTAAAATCAGTGGCTCCGAATGGGGATACTCTCTCAAATGAAAATGGGACGTCTATGTATATGATAATTTCTTTCAACACTAACAACTGGACTACGAATTCTTATGCATTTACGGGAAATTTAAAAACACACACGAATGCACGCAATATAAAAAAAATATATAAAACGTCGAAAGTAGAGTATTTGTTGTAGTATTTAGTACGTGAAACCGTTTCTTATCTGCGCTCTGTTTTTAAAACATCATAAAAATATGAATTTGCATAAAAATCCAATTACCTATTCAGCCTATCTAATCATCTAATAACGATAATGATTAATTCAAACGATATTTCCACGTATCGTCAATTAGAAACTTCTAAAGCAATTCTCTTAATTGTAGCAATTTTTCTCGGCAATTATATTCGGTAATTCACTCGGCAAAGTGAATTTCTTAAGAATTGTGATAATTTCTTGGGCTCGACGCGGAGGCCGACTCTCGAAAGTATTAAATTCATCGGTTCTCCCACGGAATTTCAATTCTCTATTTGACAATCATGTTCCAAATTTCGACACACCGTTACACGAGCGCGTGCCTTGAGAAGCAATCGTACTTTCGATTTCCCAACGAGCCGAAACTCACGCGGTTTTTCCACTGCGAGTGCGATCGTCGTTATAAACAAAATACTAAACTTTGCGTAACGAAGAGACATCTCTTTCACCGTATTACTACAATACGTCGAATTGATTAAAATTTATCAGTATATGTATTTAAATCCCTTTCGATTTCACATAACGCGCAGACTCTGATTAGAAAATATAGCAACGAGTAGTGACAAATTCTTGAAATTCATTTCACAACCATAACTTCACACAGATTCGACTGTTTCATAACTCTAATACTTCGACAATGTACATGATTGAAGGAAAAATGATCGATTCTCCGTGAGCAATCGTATTGTCACGTTTTACACTTAACTCTTCAAATGTAAGAAAAAATTTTCGGAGTACTCAATGAAGTCTCTATCTTCATACGTCATAGAATCAGTATCAAATCAAATCTCAGAAAGAATAAAAATTTGCTTGAAAAAGAAAAAAATTCGCGAAGTGTTCAGGTTATCAACGGAGGGAGTATATTTTCTATTAGATCGTTTGCAACTGTAAAGTCGAAAAGAATAATTCACGAGAGAACGCGCGCATTTAGAAGAACAATTCAAAAAGCAGGTGACACGCTCGGCGAATATTCTCGCTCGAGCACCTGTGTGTAACCTCCTTGAGAGATTACGAGTCAACGACCTCGTATCTGATAGCGTATTGCGTGACAACGAGCGCTCGACGCAAACAAACGTGTTCCTCTTGGCGGAAGAAAATTTTCTCTCCGTTTCTCTCATCTGCCGTTAAATCTGTGTGTATGTACACCTTTGTGCGAGAAAGCGGTCGTCGACAAATTTTTCGCCATTTACCGAACCTGAAAAGAACTCGAAAGAAAACGGACAATTCTGCCGCGATTTTCTATCACTCCTGGTGATAAATCACGCGCGATATTGCGCGCAACGTCGTAAAAATACGCGCCTCGTGAACCTTTGGACTAAACGTTGCAAAAGCTTGACGATCGTATAACCTATGAATTTCCCGGAAGCGAGCATTGTCTCGATACGAAGTGAAAACCAAACGTGATTCGAATCGCAATTTCCATTTTACCCGTAACGTTGCCAGGTGATACTCAACTTCACCCACGCGTAAACAAGCCAAGAGTTACACAACGCGTTAAACGCGACTGCTCGTTGAGAAGTCGCTCTCTTTCGCATATCGATGGACTTGTGGCAACGATGGGGTTTTTTTTCTGTCCTTTGATTACCAATTGAAAAGTCACACGACATTACGAAAATTATCACACGATTATATTATAATGGCATCAATTGTCAATTACTGTAACGTAATAAATAAACTTTTCAGCGCAGCTTGCAGGCCTCGCGAAGAACCGTACAATATGATAATACGGCGAATAATTTTCAACTTTGACTTGATTAATAATCATCCGACGAGCAAATTGTGCAAATTGTTATTTAAACACCAGGTTAAACGCGACTTACGAACGCACGTGTATAGACAGCGAGAGGATCGAAGATAAATTGACGGATTAACTGGTATAATTGATCGGTATTATCTGCATGACCGATCGAGCCACGTATCTGTGAAATCCGTGAGCAAGTTAACAAGAAAATAAGATGGAACAGTCGAGACGGTTTTACGTAACTTGTTGTTTCGCTCATTAGTCTAATTAGAAACTCGAGTAACGGCACTGTTATCGTTCGACAACGTCGCTATCCGGCGGCTCGCCCTGGAATTATAATTTCGAAAAGAACTTGGCGATTTGCTAATTCTGCTTACCTAGCGTGTGATACGCGTTTCTTCCAAATGGCGAAGAAATAATCGGCGGAAAAAAGAAAAAGAAGAAAAACAAGAGGAAAAGAGAAATGAGAAGGTTTTGCTCGTTCATTTCCCTGTGATTGTAGAGAGGAAGGGCAGAACGGAGAAGAAACACGGGGTTATTACGAATTCTACGACATGCCAGCAACGATCGCGACCTGGTTTGCACACCAAGTCTAATGTTTATTTATCAAGTTTACGGTTCGTCCTCTTTCCGGCCTAGTTATCGTGTCGTGCTTCTACGCTTGCCGGCGAGTTTCAATCTCAAGAATAATCTTCTTTTGTTCCGCGGAACGCTCGCTATTTCAGATAACGTTCTACACACTCGTCCCCGAGGACGAAAAACATTTCACCGGGGTTCAGCCCGACGATACCGATCGCCGACTGATCGATGACGTCTCGGAACCTCGAATCGCGAAATATCGAAAAAGATCGACGAGTTCGACGAGTTTTCAAAGTCGTTGGTCAAACGATCCATGTACGAGCTATCGGATTTGTTGCTCTTGCGTTTGTTAACGAAGTGTCGACCAATTGTGACACATTTGTATTTTGTCACGTGCATTAGCACCTTCTCGTGTATAAAACGTCGGTATTAAAACACACTGCGTAACGCACTCGGCGCGCCCAGGGCCGGTACATTTTTGGAGCAACAGGGAAACTTTGTACAATGCACGTATGCACTTCTTTAATTCACATTGATAAAATATTCATAAATATTGCTATATATTTTTTTATTAGTAACATTCAAGAATCTATTTATTAGGTATTTTAGATTGTAATTATTATTTATTTTATATTTATACTTAACTATTATTTATTTTATATTTATACTTAACCATTATTTTAGATTTTAACTATTATTTATTTTATATTTATGCTACCAGGGTCTACACATTTTTGGAGCAATAGGGAAACTTTGTACAATGCATGTATGCACTTCTTTAATTCACATTGATAAAATATTCATAAATATTGCTATATATTTTTTTATTAGTAACATTTAAGAATCTATTTATTAGGTATTTTAGATTGTAACTATTATTTATTTTATATTTATACTTAACTATTATTTTAGATTTTAACTATTATTTATTTTATATTTATGCTCCCAGGATCTGCACATTGATAAAATATTCTTAAATATTACTATATATTTTTTTATTAGTAACATTTAAGAAACTATTTATTACATATTTTAAATTTTAACTAATATTTATTTTGTATTTATACTTAACTATTATTTATTTTATATTTATGCTCCCAGGGTCTGCGCATTTTTGGAGCAACAGGGAAACTTTGTACAATGCACGTATGCATTTCTTTAATTCACATTGGTAAAATATTCTTAAATATTACTATATATTTTTTTATCGTAACTAATTAACACATTGAGGACGGTATGCTCTGATAAACATATAGCCTGTATTTTCTCGTATTTTTTGAATTACTTCATACATGATTGAAAGGGTTCAAGAGAATGTATAGCATTTAACAAGTGTAGTTTATTAATAATTGAAATTATTAATTATTTTTCATTTTAGAGGTATTTTATTAAATAAAATGAAAATATCTCTAGTATCGCTTTTTGGTGTGGTATGTTAGGAAACAATTTCCCTGCTTCTTGAGAAATTATATAACATCATAGTAATTATATATGTTAAATTCGAATACAAGCAGGTTTAAATCTCTTTCTACTAGTTTCGCTCGGTTCTTTTTTATGGCGAGCGGACTGTGCACAATTTAATTTCTACAACATATCAAAGCCACCTCAAAAGTAAAAACTCGACGAACATAAATATTCATTGGGAGCGTATTTGTAATTATCCTCCTCTATACATTTATGATACAAATTAAAAGCAACGGTATAGATTCCTCTCGTAATTACCATTATATTAAAAGCATATTTTCTACTCTTCTTAAACTACCGCTTAACGCAAGCTTGTTCCTCGCAATTACTTCACTTCTGATTCGCAACTGTTTTTTTAGTTTTCCAGCATTCGTAATCGATGCAACGATGCATCAGGATGCTCGCGTAATGTGCGTATGAATCTCGAACAGCAGGAATTACGAAATATTGAGAAACATTCTTTTGTATCGATAGAATAAATAAATAAATGAAAAAAAATATACGATATGTCGAGGCACTTTTCAAAAATTAACAATTTTTGCTCCAAAATAACCAGCTCTATACAAAGATTGGCACATGTATGTATAATATAAATGCAATTTCGTTTAGCCAATAACGAAATTAATCGAAACGCGCGAGAAACGATTCTGAAATTCGAGTGAAAGGAATGTCGCATTCTCGAAGCAAACATTACGTAATAAAGTATGCGTGTGTTTGAAAATATACAGCACGTAGAAATGCAATTTGAAAAATCGATATATTGACGTGACGAAGCTGCTTTTATTTCATATATATATATATATATATATATATATATATATATATATATATATATATATATATATATATATATAAGAAGAGCAGCAAGGATATTGTAATATTATATATACAGGGTGTCATGTAACTAGTGTCACAAGCGGGAAGGTGGTGATTCTACATGAAAGACTGAATAAAAAATATGGAATAAAATTTTTTCATACAAAGCTTTGTTTCTGAGAAAAAATGGCTTCGAACGTTTATCGAGTACGCGATCAAAATTCAACTCAACGGATTTCATTATTATCTCTACTAACAATTGTAAACATTCCCAATGGTCGTATGCGAGGGCACAGAATGTCTACTATCTACCAATTTTTTTTTTTAGTTTAAAAATTGTTTGGAAGTGATGTTCCACGTTGTTGCATGCACAACTGTGCTCTTCTTATTAAATTTCTACGAACATTTTCTAATCTGTTACTTTGCATTTTCAATGTTGCGAACGCTGTAATAATTTTTTCTTGTAATTGTTCAACGTTCGCTATGTCGCTGGCCAAGGTATTCTTCCATTGCGGCCGATCCAATATTGTTAGTTTTCGTCTAAAAAATTTCTCGCTGCACGACTGAAATGCGATGGCGCTTCATCTTGTTGATCGAATTTCAAGAGGAACGTCTTCCAATAATTGAGCTGAATCTTGATCAAACGCACGCGTACTCGATAAACGTTCAAAGCTATTTTTCTCGGAAACGAAGCTTCGTACGAAAAACTTTTATTCTGTATTTTTCATTCAATTTTTCATGTAGAATCACCATCTTGCTGCTTGTGCCACCAGTTACGTGACACCCTGTATATATTTTATATATACAAAAGAGGGAAACGCTATAGAAAGATACAGCCTGTTTCGAGACTTTCGAAGATCGCACAATGGGAAGACCCGTTAATACGATTCTGCATTCGTCATGGTAGCTCGAGTACATTGCACCAAATACTCGACGCATCGTTAAATACCTATGTATATACGTTGGCGTAAACGTACGGTTGAAAAAAAAGCCCAGGTTAACTATTTTCAAGCCGAGAAAGCTATCGATTCATAAAACTGAACAGGGTAGATTTTCGCAAACGAATCACGCGGTGATGCTTTTCGTTGTTGGTTATTACAATCTTGATCATATACAGTTTGTCAAATCGTTCGTTTCTTACTCCAGTTGACTGACTTGAATAAGAACAACGTGCATATTGATAAATAATGTGGAAGCAATTTTAACCTCCGCCCCACGTTTACACTACACGTTTCTTGAAATCATCGTTTCGAGATGATGTAACGTCACGAGGTGAAACGGTGAAAGCAAACGAAGAAAATTTGTCTGGTTCTTCCTTGAAAACGGATCGGGTGTTGCAACTCGTTAAAAAAAAGAGAAAAAAAGAAAACCACCGTTAGTGACAACGCTTTCGTATTAATTGTATACGCACGGCTCCTCTATTCAATTATCTGTTACCGCCATAAGTGTAGGTTCGACTGGTAAGTACAGTCTTTTTATTAATGGCCACTGCCATGTGTACGGAACACCTGCGATGACTAACAGTACCACGCAGCTAACTATAATAAGACGAGAGTATACTCTCAAGTTATGTTATTCCCCAGGAACATGATCGATCTTGTGCTCGATCACGAGTACTCCTACACGCAAACGTAGTTAGTCTGCGACTGGAGAGTAATTGAACTAACTGTTGTACTGCATTAACCGATATTGATGCACCAAGTCGGGGAATCCTCGATAAAAAGAATATCGTGATGACGTTTCAGTTATCGAGTCATTCGCTTCGAGTTCACCTTCCCGAGGAATTCTGCAATCGATTAACCCTATCTCGAATTAATTAACCCTGCTGTTCTCATCGCGTTTCCATCAGTTCCTGTTTCTTTAGACATCTCTTTCCTTTTCTGCAACACTTCATTCACAGAAAGCTTGGAGCGTAAAGAAGTAATTGAAGGTTAAGTCAAATATTTAAAAATTGTGTATATTTTAATAATACCTTTGGAAATGTAATGCAGGACCCGAAGAGAGCAGCAGGGGTAAATAAAACGAAGGAACGAACGTGCACTTTTCGATCAGATGCTTCGCGATAAAATATCAAGTGAATGAAAAATGTGAAAATTTAAATATTAAATATTAAATTAAAATATATTATATATTATTATATAATTAAAATATATAAATTAAATTATAATACAGTTGACCCTCCAGAAACTTCATTGTAACAATCCATTTTTGACTTTAGCTTTGTATATCGCATTCTCATAACACAGACCCTTACAACAGTCTGTGGTACAACAGTTGTGATACAGACTGTCGTAGATTGGTCAGAGAAAAGAAAATCATAACGAAGAGAAAACGCGTACGTTTGCATTAATATATACTTACATACATACCAAGTACCACGGTTGAAGCAAGCGCAATAAGATAGTTTAAGATTTATAGATACATTGCTTATTAAGTAAAAGTGGTCGTAAATCGTCGTAAACATTTTCATCCGTACATCGACAACATAGACGTAGCAAAAGAAAAAAAAAAAAAAAGAAAGAAAGGAAAATTCGCGTGTAACCGAGTCCCATATCTCCCGTTTAATCCCGCGTGTTTGTCCGAGGCTCGACTAAAGCTTTGCTTTTAATCGATTGACGCAATAGGAAGGAAACGTTGACATTCACTTTCGAATTTACCTGATTTTCCAATCGGTGGCTGACCAAGTCGGCTGAACCACCTGAGAAACCTTCTGGCAGTGGTGGCTGCGGGCGGTCTACATCCTTCGAGTATAACAACTCCATTATTGTTGTTGTTGTTGTTGTTGTTGTTGGACGTCGGGCGTTCGGACGGCGACGCTCTGCTGTATGGCGACATCCAAGCTGTGGTTGTGCTTTGGATGGTGGCACCTTTGACGGTGGTGATGGAACTGGTTATTTTAGCCGGGTGCGGGACCCAATCGTCCGAAGCGACTGGCATTTGTCTCGTCCTCTCGTCGGACGAGTCGAGAACAAACCCGCAGAATGGGAAAGTCATTCAAGGCTTTGGCACACCCTTCTCTGTACAAGAATCGCTTAGGGGAAACTCGAGCAGGTTGCTACCATGTTCCTGAAATTTCGTGGCATAGGCGACAAGACCACGACCCCTTCGAATCTCTCGCGCGGCACGCTTCTTCTTTCTTCCAATTCAGTCTCCTCAAACTCGGCCAGCGAGTTTTCCTCGCGCGATCCGCGAACGAGGGAACATGAATATATTATCGAAAGATTTCGCGGTCGTCGCTTCCGAGCTTTATCTATGTTGTCTCGGATGTTTGCTCTAGCAGCCAACAGTCACGTGCTCCCCCTTAACTTGTTGCACGCACAACCCCCGACGACTCCTTTCCGTATTGGCCGTTCTTTCGCTGATCTCTCGGCTACGAACGATATAAGCAGAATTTATAATTCTGCGATCGATTATTCTCTTTCGCCCTCCCCCTCTTTTGTCTTTCTGTGAAAACGAAAGGGCCAGCAGTCCTTTGTAGATTTCGAACGTCCTCCGCGTTTGATTATTTCAAGGTATTGTTTCTTAAAATTCTTTAGCAAAGTTGATTTATTTGGTACGTTACAAGGTACTTGGTTTTCATACGTTTCTACGTAATACTATGCTTACACCATGGAATCCGTGGCATCCAGGTAAATTATATGCAGATAAGAGAAGCGTTTTAAAATCGCTTCGTTCGATCAATCTTCACGATTCAAAGATTCTAGATCGATCGAAAAAATACATATATATATATATATATATATATATATATATATATACATATAAAAAGAAAAAAAGAATACACGGCGTATACTTTTCCTTAAGTAGGATTATTGCACTCTGTCCTACTTCGTTCGATCCAGTCTAGTCTCGATTAACGGTTTCTCGCACATCGGCGCAAGAATCTTCTCGTGGACGTTCGCTCGCAAACATCGAACGAATTATTCCGTGAACTGTTCAGCACCGCAAACACCTCAAGTGCAAGGAACAGAATCGCATTCCTGAATTTTTCTCGTCCCCTCCGGGACAAACGCAAGCTCCTGGAGGCTTCGCCGTCGGCAAAGTGTTTTTGGAGGTCGAGGTTGATCTTTCGCGCACCGACTCGGTCGGTCACGTAGTTGCCGCATTATCCGCGTTTCGTTGCGCTATCATCGATGCACACGGTTCATTCGATTTTCATTAAAAACAAAAAAAAAAAAAGAAAAACCAACACTGACACACCCGCGTATTCCTTTCCTGTTACTTGCAACAAACAATTGAATATTCCCTTCCCTCGTGGGATTCGTGCACAAAACGAAACAAAACGTAGCAGTTGACCCGAGTGATCGAACGCCTGTTGGAACTCACAAAATTTTCACAGAGAGAGAGAGAGAGAGCACACAGCCGAAGCCAAGTCAGCCGGAGGAGACGCACAACAGGTACGATCGGATCGCCCAGTTTGATCTTTGGTCGAGCCACGTTCGAAAGAAACAGCGCGTTTAACCCATATTGAGGAACGTGGCGAGCGAAAGCCTCGATTGCACAATTTTCATCCGGCTCGCGAGGAGAGAACTGAACGGAGAGATAAGGAAACGTAGGATTCGTTGGAGAGAACGTTCGCCAACGAGCCGGACGATTCTGACCGCACGTTTCCTGACCTGACGACAGACTCGAACTGCCACCGAGACCGACCACCACTTCTCTCTCGGCACTGTCTCTGCCAACTTGCTTCTTCGTGCTGTGCTCCTCCTCCTCCTCCTCCTCCTTCTCCTCTTGTCGACTGCCGGTTTTCCTTCTGCCTCCCTCTTCTCGCTCTCCTTCTTCGTTCGACCCGTGGTGCGTGTTCGTGTATCCATGCACGCGCGGTACCTTCGCTGAGAGACAACAGCCGCGTGTGTACCACCACCGGCACACTCTGTCGCTAACTGCCCCACCACCGTGTCGCCACTTTTTCTTCGGTCAACTCCCTCTCGCACTCGCCGCTTCGTAACTGTTTCTTTGTTCTGCTCTCCTCCCTCCTCCGTCGCTCTCTCGCTATCCGCGTCCAACTCTTCCGTCGGCTCTTGCGCCACACACTTCTGCCAGCGAAATACAGTTCAGAGACGTCGGGACGAAGAACGGCGGGGACCTGGTGGTATCATTCGCCGACGACTCGCCGTTCTCCGCCAAACGTACGTACAGCAACACGTTGTTCCTGTGGGAGAACGTGTCGTTGTTCCACGTGAAGAACGCGTTTTCACGTCGCGTGGACGCGATTCGTGGGCGATTCACGCACGTGCGAACCGAGCGTAGGTACAGACGAGAAATATGGAAAACGCGCGTCACGCACCATCTTCGTTAATCGTAAGCAGGATATACAACCGTGACTCTCCGTGGTTTACCCTCGAACTATCCCCTCTTGTTTACTCGTGGATATTGCTCACGTGATCATCTGTAATACTCCGTAAAATCTTGCCCATTTTAAATTTAACCTAACACCAACAGTACGTACGTGTTTATATGTTTCTTACGAGTTCGTTACAAGATTGTACATGTAACTATAATGGCGAGTTTTTCAGAAACAGAATTATATGTAACGGAGCAAAGTACGATTTCGCAAGGGTCCTCTGACGATTTTTTTTTTCTTTCTTTCTTTCTTTTTTTTTTTCTGCGTTCGACGGAACATCGTTTACATTGAAAATGGAAAGTCGTGTTTATTATTCGGGCGAGGAGCGTAACCGCCCGTTCTAGAGACGAAGTAAAAACAGAAAGCGTGTCCGATCGAGTTCACTGAGACTTCACGCCTCTTTCCCTACCTTGCCCTCCATTTAATTTATATTTTTCGTACGTTGCAAAAGCTCTCGAAGAAAGCTGCATTTGCAACGCAAGAGATCAATTAATTTCTTCGTACGTATTTAATTTGTTGCTCGATGCTGGTGAAGATTTTTATTACAGAGATACCTAAAATAGGTATGACGTGTACAAAAAAGATTGATTAACACAATTTCAAGCAAGCAGTAACATGTGGTATCGTTTATGTTTCAACCTGATCGTACATATATCAAGATATCAGTCCCAGTTTAATTACATCGAACCTTTCACACACGTTATATTGCGAAACAGTGTGAGCATTCAAAAAGTCATCTCGAGATCAAAAACATCGAAAAGTGAACAAAGACAATTTTTTTACCTTTTGTTTCTCAAGATTGTAACCAATGATCTGGCGTTTCGCGTGATGAAAATGCACAATTTCAATAAAAAGAAGAAAAAAACCTTTCATCGTCTCAGTGTAGAATTTGAATTGGAGCAAATATCGAAGCAGCAACGAGTTGTAGCAAAACGAACAGTCGCTGTAATTTGAACGATCGGGGAACGACAATACAGTACGTACACAGGCTGAGACGCGAACTTTGATTCGCGGTGAATGAAATTAATTTATAGATGTTTCCTCGCCGGAAAGTCTGGGAAACGTCGATAAGCATCTATCATCGGACGCATTTGCATTTGAAGAGAGAGAGAGAGGAAAATCTAGATGTCTAGCACGGATTTTGATTGGCGTCGGTCTGGAGGCGGTCCGCTAACATCAGAGATTCCAGTAATAAATCGTAAAACGGTTAGTCGCCGGTACGATATACTGGCGCATAAAAATAGAGGCGCCACCGGAGGATTCCGTAATGAATGTAAGTTATGCAACGCATTAAGGACAGTGGCCTCCGTGTGCGGATAACTTCGGGAATTTCCGTTTCTGCACGTACCAGTAAACTGTATTAAAGAAGGTGGTAACTCGATTACGCTTCGATGACGAAATCCTCTCTTTTTTTCTTTAACATATCGCCAACGTAGTTTTAGTTTACAATAGAAACCATTTATCCATTTACTCGAACTGAATTTCAGTCAATAAAAATTACACGAACTCTGATTGAATCATCTTACATGAACTCCAATTATATAAATTATATTTGTCCCCTGACAAGTTCACATAAACGGAGTTCGTTATCATACTTCAGCCTGTATCTCATTCGAATCTTATGTCTTTAATCATTTTTTTATATCCGGAACTTTGGAACTTTTATTAAATTTTGGTGTCATTAGACGATTTTTAATATATTGCAGGGAAAGGGAAAGAAATTTTCTAATAATTTAATGTACAATAGAGTTTTATATAACCCTTACATAAACTTCTATTTGTCGAATGTTATATTATCAGGATAGAATGGTAAATAATCTGTCCACTTTTGAGCATCATGATTATTGTCAAATTAAAATGATACGAGCAGCAGTTTTAAATATATCGTCATATAAAAGATTAACTTAAAAATCGATGCATTTCCGCCCAGTTACTCAACACTGCCCAACTTCTAATAAAGACAAAGAAAAGAATTACACCGATGAGATCGCTGAACCGTATGACACTTGGTATTGTTTGTTCCAGTAGAAAAGAAAATAACGTACGACAATTCTTAGATGTAGAAATTAATTCTGTGCTCTTATAATTAATTATAATTAACTATTTTGAAATTTTTAAATATATCGCGAATATGACTTTGGAGAACTTCCAGTTGTCCAATACGAATATTCTCTATCATCAACTTATTATTCTGCTGGGTGTAGAAACTTTACTTTTGTGATCTCATAGTACGTTCAGTCAATCATAAATTTACATTTCTAAGCTCAAACGTTTCGTCATTTTTTCGAAATTTTGCGCAAAGGTCTCCAATTACCAATCAGAATTATTTTTGTGCCAATTTACCATTCAGTTGTACAAGTGTTTCTGTCTCTGCAAATACAAATGTCGTAGCGTTTACAACTTTTGATTACTTGTATTAAAAGGACGATATTGCAGCGATGAAGGCAGCAAAGTGGTGTCGATTCCCCTGGATCGTATAACTTGGAAAAATCTTCATCAACGTTGATGATTATTAAAATACACACTTGACCTAGAATACCCATAGGAGATACGAGCACAAAGGCGAGGTTACAGAATGTTCGGCCGACGAAGAGGAGAAACCGTGATGACAAAGAGAAAGACGTTGGCAACGGTTCAAAGCGCAGTTCGACCTAACTAAAATACTGCAGTGCTCCGCTACGTGTCGCATACCAGGTGAAAATATTGCGGAACTGCTCCCTTACGAATTAAGAATATATAAATATATATCTCATCACTGCGATCGCGGATATTTCAAATACTCATCACTGTCTATACGTTCGTTCTTTTATTCTAACCGGGACTGTGCCAGATTAACGATCGGCGATTTAAAAAATTTATACATCGACAAGCCCAAATCGGTTGCCGCCAAAATGAAAGGTTTCAAGGTGTCGAAAAATAAAAAGTATCGTATTGTTCATTTTGAAATTGGAGAGAAGAAAGGAAATGAGATAGGTGACGACAATGCATCGACCAGAGAATGAGAATTTTTATGAATAAGAGGAGAATCGGTAGAGCGACGATGTAAATAAGTACATCCAACCAGGATTTCCACTCTAATAACGTTAATACGGCGGTTGGAACGTGTGCGTGGCAACAACAGTAGCTTAGAATTAACAATGCCAGGCTACGCCGAAGATTTCAGCAATTTTCATGGCACTCATTCGAACAGGCGCGTCATTCAAATGGTACTTACGTTTACCACCCAATGAATAATGCTTTTCATGTCCATATTTATGAAAATTTAAGAAAAAGAAAAAAAACATTCACTGTATCACTTATTTTGTGTTACACTGGATAGTTAAATTGGGGCCATTAGACCATTTTTATAAACACGGACACATATCCCATATTTACCATGGAAACATTGATTCCATTTTTCATTTTATCGATTTAAATATCGATACGACATCCCAACGAGGATGTAAGACTCTCGATATCGGGTTTTTTCAGAAATGTTTCCGGAACAAAAACTTTGATTAATCGTGTCTCGAATTTATAATTTCGAACGATATATATGTATATGTGAACATGTATACGATAAAAGATAAAAAACAGTATGATATATACATGTATGTATAAAATGACACGATGGAATATTTTTCTTTGTGTCTTTTTTTTCTTTGGAATTTCGCGAATGCACGGAAAATCATGACTCTAATATAAGATGGAAACTCATACCAACGAAATCATTTCCGCGTATTATAGGGAAGATTTACAGGAAGCTACACGCTTTCCATTTCTTCCATAGAAATTGCGAAAACAATGGTCCTTACACAACAAATTACACGTCGCACGACACGAGAATACTTGTTTCTTGTGATTGTTTCCTCTCTGCCTTGAAAGAACACATTACAAAATGAATTCTACGACATGAAAATCAACGCACGTCAAATAAAAATATACAAGATATGCAACGGCCCACGAAAATATTGAAAGACTATAGAAGAACTTTTATATGTATAAGCACTTTTATATTATGTGTATTACACGTATATACAATATTTTAAAATTTCATTAACACTGTAATGAAAGAGGACTGTTGCGATTAAATTGGTAAAATATGAAACCAATCTAAAAATGCATACAGAAGATACAAGATATTTATTGCAAACGATACACGTGCTTATTTAATTAATCTTAGTATACATACTAAAAATTAATATACAGGGTATCCAAAAATTTACTATTCAAACTTTGCTAGTGTATTCTATAAGTAAAAAGAAAACTAAATGTCATATAGCAAAAATTCCATAAATGTTTCATTAAGAAGCTATGGCATTAAAAGTTATAATAAATGTTAAAAATGGTCGCACTAAATATTGAGAAATGGTAATGAATACTGATATAATGTATCGTACCATTTTTAAATACTTTTATAGTCGCTATATTTTTAGATTTGTTTCAAATTTAACCAATGTAATTACGATAATCAAGTCTCAGTACAGTGCTAATAAAATGTCAAAATGTTTCGTACATGTACTATATATAATATATTCATAAGAAGTTTCTACATGTGATTGAATTTCGTAAGTAATTCTACGTGCAAATTTAAAATCTGCTTATGCTAAAGAAAAATAGCAACAAAGTCAGGTAATTTGACAGCACTGTATAATGGACCTTTGTTGCTTTTCTAAAGCAAATATATTACTATATAACTTTATAAATTTGTACCATTTTGTAATTAAAGCCGATATAAACGAGGATATTTAAACCAAAAGTACACCTGAGTAATGATATTTGCTGCAACTAGATTTTATATTATAGTATCGCTGCACTCTATAGGTGATATTAAAATAAAAGAGTAGGTACCATTTTTTTTTTTTTTTTTAGTTCAATAAGAAAAATCGCTATAGCAGTAAAATAGAAGAAGTACCCAAGTAAACAAATGTTCGATTCCAATTTTTATTCCAAGTATGCACACCTTTCTCACGTGACAAACTCGAATTTCACCAACACAGTTCAGATTCATAAAACAAGAGAAATCGAATTTGAAATTGAAGTCCAGAATTGGTAACTATATTCAAATAACAGTATTAATAAACGTCTCTTCTCGCTCAAAATTCACATGGCATATATAGTATCTATATATCTGGAAATTCTCATGCGTCACTTTAGAAACGGCTGCACCAATGTATAGAACATACCGATCGATGAACGAACCGAGCAGAATGGTCACGCGATACGAAGCAATTTTCAACCGGCTCGTCGAAAAAAATGTGGTGGTCTAGTAACGATCGTTCTGTTAGTAATGGATGTAGTTTCGACCAAGTAACGATAAAATTTATCTTATTCATCCTTTCTTTCCAAAGAAGGATGTAGCTTAACAGGAAAAGATAACGTTACAATGCTTCCGAGTTACAAGCGTAATTGGAACGTTCCAAATAATGTGAAACATTGTACAAGTGTCATTTGTGTGGTGGTAATAATGGAACAATTTTTGTCTTCAGTCGTAAGGATCCTAAAAGTAAAAACACCCTTACCTAAAGATCTTGATTTTCCGTACAAGATACAGAAAGGTGCCAACTTGAAAATTATATTGCCTCTCATGTTGTTGTGGTGAAAATTTTTTAAAAATTAAAACAAAAGTATATCGTATGACTTGCGACATCTTAAGACGAGATTTTCCATAGGCATTGGACGCTTTCGCGTCGAATTCGTTTGATGCGAACGTAATACTGTAGAATTCCATTCACTTGAATCAAATTTTAATCAATACTCGATCAAATGAATTCTCGAGCTTCTATTAATTAACTAGTAATAAAAACTTGCATAAAATCTAGTAGCAATAAAAATTTCTCAAAACATTTATGGAAAATCCCGCTATTGGACAATTTAGTAAGTATTCGCAATAATATAAAAAGCCAAGGTTTCGTTTGATTTTTATTCCTAGAATCGTTCATTAACAGGCAAAAGAAATTGCCCCGTTATATAATATACTGATAAGCTCCAAATTTTTTTGAATTTTCTTCGTAATCTTGTGTTATATATGATGAATTATTTTACACTGCAATCTTCTATATTTTATAATTTCAATGTCAAGCGAAAAAGATGACAATATACAACATATTCTGTTCGGCATTGTCGAAAGCATCGTCAAAAAGATTTTAGAAAGGAAATCTTTTAGGCCATTACTGTAGAAAAAGGCCCGTCAATGAGTCATTCTGTATGACATACGCAAAGTATCGCTCCTTCAATACAAAGTAGCACGCGCACTAACCACAAAGATCAGCTTTACTCGTTTTCGTAAGAATCACGAATCTGAAGTAAAAAAAAAAAAAAAAAATGGTAATATACCATATTGTCATAGTCGTGTCTACGCCGCAAAAGACATTTTATTCATTTATTCGAGTCTCGACGAATTTCAAAGTCTTGTTCCTTCGAAAGATAAGCCGCCGCGAATTTATTGTTGCAAATAAATACATACGAGCTAAATGAATTCACATATCAATGATGCGAACGATATTTTCCAAAGACGAGAAACCACAATGGTTTGTTTCAATTTTCTGTATTTCGAGAATGGCCTTCTGTGTTTAGATCGTAGCCAAAACCGAAACGTAGATTAACAACACGGAAGAAACAAAGCAAGGGGACGAGGATCGTTAAGTTCAGCACAGTGATCGTTGGGTGAGAAATGTGCAGCGTGCAGTTCTGTCGCATCGAGACTTTCCACGGCACTTCCGCGTTGTCATAATTAAACGGATTAATGAGCGCGCGCTTTGATTCTCAACTATGTTTCGGCTTGAAACGCTAAGATTGACACTGACTGTGATCAACGTCGATCGCGAGTCGCGGAAGAAAGTATATAACGATACACTTCTGGGTGTGCTGTTTAAACTCAAAGTGATCGTTTCGATAGTATACAAATTACCGATCTTATTGAATCGAATCATTGATCGTTTCAATGTTTCGAATGTAACCGATATTTTCAATCTACTCGAGAATAATTTAAGTATATATAATTAAATAAATGCATTAATCCTGCTGCGTTTTTTTTTTTTTTTTTTTGCCATTTTCGATTCAACTTGTATTTTTCTAACGTTAAAAAGTTTGAACAAAATTTGGTTTCGCGGTTCAACTTTGCACAGAACATTTTCTTAGAACGTTAAAAACTCGTTTCCTGAAAATGAAAGTAAAATTCTGTATGACGATCGATCGCAACGTTCTGCTCCTTATCTTTTGGAATTTATGCACACGTGTTTCGGTGTATGCGCGCAAGTCTCTCCTTCGTTTCAACAAGAGAACGTCACAATTCTGGCACGTACCTTCTTGGCTGGAGTTGTTAACGTTGGGGTTAGGATGAGAAGTCAAAGAGGACGGCGTCTCATCCTCGGCGACGCCCATCGTTGTTGCTGCCGTTTGCTGATGATGCGTCTCCACTTCTGTAGCCTCTTCGCACCTGCGAAATAAAAAAATCTATTTGAAACTTCGTCCTTTCTCGGCGTTAATGAAGTTATCCTACTTTTTCAAATGACAGGAAATTCGTACAACAGATTTGAGGAATGATGATGTTAATACACATTATAATATAGTTCCCTACTTTATTTATTGATTGTTTCAAGTACGATAAACTTTATTATTATTTATTATTTATATAACTTTGTTATTTATTACACGATACCACCCGCTTCGTTCATACATCTAGCCTTCCTCTTGATATTTTGTACAAAAAAAAAAAAAAAAGAAGAAGTTGAAAAATATATCGTGATACACATGTATATGCATTCGGTGAAAAATGTCGTGTTCGATATATCGTAAACGAGGGTCCTTTTCTTGGAAGTCGAGCGACATTTCTAAACAATCGTATTTTCGAGCCGGGACAATATTTTTCACTGATCACTTTCATACGTTCGCAAATAGAAAGTGCTTACGTAAAAGTTGGTTTTACTCGGAGCGGCAGAGTCAAGGACCCGGTGCATTTATACTGGTAAAACGTAAGTACCCGCATACATACATACGCGTGAACGAGCATTCGCATAAACCAACATTTACGTTCAGGCGTCGTGTGTAAGTTCAGGCTCATTGATATCGAAGCGAGATGCGCGTATCGATCGATCAATCACGCACGATCCTCAATTTCCATTTAACTAATTTCAGTGTAATCTTAAACGTTTGATGATGAAACTGCGCGTAACAAGAGACTTTGCAAAAACGTCGAGTAAATATTTCCTCCGGCTGACACACCCACACAGAAGCTAATGACGTATTGGCTGTGTGTTTAATACTAATAACTTCCACGCGTTTCTGCATTTGATAAAAACGTTTATGAACGACATAATGCCCGCTGATTTATCGTCGAAACGATATCGATACAGCACTGATGCATCGACGTTTCTCGGAAAGAGTAATTACAGAGTGATGGTATCAATACATATTTCGCCGTCACGTGGCTCGTTTATTCGTATGACGTGTATCAAACGCATCAACCTGTATTCAACTCATTAATTTATGAGTAGAATGTGGATTTTATGCGTTTGTGGAAGTTGGAAAGATGTACAGCACGATAGAACACTTGTATAAAATATCTAAAGTGAGGTATGTTGTAACATATCTATATGACAGACGAAACGAATTTTTTTACGTTTTATTTCGTCGGTGATGTTTATAAACATTTTAAAATCCACATTCATATTTAGAGAATCAGTGAACATGATTATCCTGGGCCCGGTTTCATCCACTTTGAACAACAATCTGTAATCGTTTGTGAACAATTATCGTATAGGAGGGAATAACGACGTGTCGATTGAAAAGTAAATTTATTCGAATCCGAACGCAGACGATCGCGTCGTTGTTATTACTTAATATAACGCGTTCACGGATTGGATAAATTTCCATTGAAAAAGAAATGAAAAAAAAAAAACGAATCACACACGCAGCGAGTTGGCGAGTTGGCGCGACGTGATGCGCTCAGCGAAATAGAAAAGAGAGGAGGATATCGCGGTGTCTCTAACGGTATATTGACCTCCGCGATGCCGATTGCCGTAAACACATATTCTATATCTCGCACGTGACTACTTTACTCGCCGAGTTTCCATCGTCGGCGACGCTTCTGCCTGTACGTACGTACGTACATTTAAACGTGCCCTCTTTCATTCGAAATTCATCTGTACATTCGGCGTTTGTCGATTGTCGATCGCGGGGAAGAGAGATCATTCGTCGATGGAACCGAATTGAGAGAATGAATTCGGCTGACGACGGAGGAAAAGAACGAGATCGTAAATCGGAGAAGGAAAAGTTGCTCGCGTGGCGAGGTAACGTTATCGTTTGTTCGCGAAGCTCGGCTCGAAATGGGCTGGCAGGTTGAACAGAGGCAACCGCCGACGAAGATACGTGTTCCACGTAGCGAAACAGGCTCTCCTCCGTTGACTCCGGCAAGACTCGCCGGGTCGTTTCTCCTTCGGCCAACGACCGTCTCTCCTCTACCTTTGGTTTCAACGCCGCTCCCTTTACGCGTGCCTCTATGTAAATGCAATACCTTCGAACTAAATCCGTGTGCGTTTCAAATTGTACGTCCTTTCGAGTAGCGAGCATCGCTCTAAGGCCAGCGATGTTGCTGAAAAAAAAAAAAAAAAGAAAGAAAGAAAAAGAAGAGAAGAAACGAGAAATGCACTTCAGTGACTCTAAAATCGTAAACTGAAGTTCGCGTACTCACGGTATGAGTACGATCAAGGTATTTTTAACAAGGTGTTTGCAATAAACTAGATGACACCTTAATTTCTGTATGGTAACAAAGGTCACTTTATACTAGGACGTAGAAACGAATTGACAAGAGTTAAATTCTTGCGATCGATGAAGCTTCATCGAACTAATAGGAAGATTGATTAGAATGTTACGATCTATCTATATTTCGTTGCGATAAATCTAGCATTAATCCTTTCGATGTTTATGTCGAGTATACTCGTCATGTAGTAAAAAAAAAAAGTTTGCATCAACTATTAAGACAGAATTTCTGTAAAAAAAGAAAAAAGAAAAACATATTCGTAATTTTGACACATTTTAAAACGCTTTAAAACAAACAAGAAAATTGTTATCAATTATAATTTTTTATGAAATAACACAGTGAAATAATATAACTTTATAGTAACTATTTATAATAAAGTATCATTTAAAAAGGAACAATTAAGAAATTTTGCCATTTTATTACAAACTTATTTCAATGTTACAGTTTCAACGAGCACAGCTTAGATTAAATACACGAGTGTACGTGAAATTGATCTGAAAATGAAAGGGTTGGGGATTTACTTACAATCAGTAATGCAAAACTGTAATCGCATGATTTGGCATGTCGCTCGAAATTGCCTGAAATCCAAATGTGAAGAAAGAGAACGTTATAAATATGGGAATTACGAAGAGGAGGTACGTAGTGAACAGTTCGTCTCGCGGTGATTGACGAGGTTTGCGCGTTATCGCGTGGTGTATTCGCTGAAATTGAAGAGAATCAAAGAAAACACGAAGAGCGAGAGACGACGCTTCTCGAGAGTGTGATGCACTTCAGCAGTGTACAAAGAAGACGAAGGGTAATAAAATCTGTAGCTGAAACAACGAGAATGACGTTTTCGTGGAAGAAGGAGATCAAGAAACGAGTCGAGGAGCTTTTGAAAGGACAAGACCGGTTTCACGAGCGTTCCCCCCGTCACGGTATTCATAGGTGCACGAGAGCACAAAAGTGTATTAGAATGACATCGTTGATAAAAGCGCACGACAGTGTGCGTACGTAGAAAGAGACGTGCGCGCGGCTTAAGCGCGGACTTTACATACATAAAGGGGTTACGTGTTTGTGCAGAGCTGTTCAAATGTAAAAGAAAAAAAAAATGATTCGTATTTGCAACAATATTTTCTGCCTGCCTTATCGGCAGTTTTCCATACCGTCTCCACGAAGATAATCTTTCCCCACTGTTCTTATACTCGTTGGAGTGCCGTCGCGACGGATGCAATGCTCGCTGGCAACGAAACCCTTTCTTCTCCACTCGCCATAATTCTCTCGTGAATTCCCGGCAACGCAACGAACGCCGTGTTGTATTTTTCCAAGACACACCGTACTCACATCTTAATACGCGACTCCGTCTTGAAACTGCATTCGGGTAGGCTCGGTATTCGATGTTTCGACGAGAGAACCGCGTCAGCTCTTTAGCCGATGTTACCTCTCGATCTCTGATATTTCACTGTGTATTCCACTCACTCTCACCACCGCGCTCTCCCCTCGGCCCTCGAACAAGATCGACAATATACACGACCCGAGTTACAGACCTACCAGCTACCAGCTTTATCGTCCCGAGTCCCGGCCAGTTCTCGATGTCCCTTTTCCGCGTCGAGCACTCCTCCGCCTCTCAGTTCGGTTTCGCCATCGAAACTCGGTGGCCAACGCCGGGGTTTTCTCTTTCTACTTCGATCACCGAGATCACCCACCTTGGTAAAATCGCGCGATACTTTCCAACAGGCACGTACGAGCCGTGAAAATCGTGAAAACGATCAGATATTGACAAATACGTCGCGGCGTCGCGACACTGTCGACTAAATTTCACACGGCCACCAGCTGGCGCCACGTTGCGATCCCTCGCGTCTTTTAATTCCTAAAAATATTCCCACTCTGCGAGTAACGAGAAATGCACATTTTATGTCCACGACTTTTTTCTATGATAGTGGGCCTTTAATGGACTGATATATATATATATATATATATATATATATATATATATGTATCGCGTGAATATTAATTTTCTACAATGTCGTTTCTGTTAATATTTCGCTTTTCTCAATAAAACGAGCGCACGTGGGTCGATACATCCGAGTCAGTTTGACTTAAATTTTACGCCCTGACTCGCTTCTACGTGCCCAAAATAATTTATGATACTTTTATGCACTCTGCAATTTTAATGAAAAATTAGAATTTCTAATAAACTGTTGTATTATTTATCGTTTGTAAGAATAAATGCGGTATTTTAATCCTTGTAACGTAATTTAAATTATTAAAGTTAGTAATTTCATAAGTTTCTGTAATTTTTAAGTTTTATATATTAAATTTTGCACAATTTATATCATTGTAATGTTTATTTATAATATAATTTATATCTTTTCTATATTTTTATATAGAAAATTAACCTTGTGATGAATTTACACAGTACAAAATTAACAGAAATTATTTAGTAGGAAAAAAATTACATTTTTAATTTTATTGTTTTTAATTTATTGTATGATTATTAATAATATTTATAATATAATAATAAATATCATTTTAAGAAATATGTTGTGATGAATTAAATCATAAATAATAGTACATGTACTATAATACTTTTTTTTTTATATATGTACATCATATCAGAATATTAGATATAATCATTATAAAATATATGTAAATTCACAAAATCTTTTATTCTTTGTTTATTAAATCACATTTTTCAACTAGGTATTTAAATTGAACTTTTCTTGAGATGTTCACTGTAATACTTACTCTAACCTAAAATAACATTTTTATAGGATTCACTAGTTACAAATATCAGAATATAAAAATACTAAATACTTTACCTATAATATTTGTAATTTAGGATTGCATTATGGATAATATATTTGGAAAGGAAGACTCTGGAAATGAAAGCGAACATGCAGATACTGAGGAGAAGGAAGAAAAAAGTAGTCCTTCGCAAAATTCTGTAACCAAAGATGTAGAATCAATGGACGTTGATAATATACATGTTAAGGTATGTTAATACAATACTATATTACAAAGATAATATATTTTGAACTTACGTATAATTCAGAGTGACTGCCATTTATTTTTTTACTTATTTATAACATTAGGAAGAATTTGATGCAATGAGTTCACAGTCTCAATCAGATGGAGAAGAAGTAGGATCAAATTTATCATCTACCGTAGTAGAAGATCAATTAGAAATTGTTAAACATGAAATTGAGAGTAGAGAGGAAGAACAAACTACAGAAGATATATTTGAAAATGACATAGTATTACCTCATGCAAATCCGACAAATGTTAAAGAAAGAAGAGAAAGTAAAGAGAAAAGTAAAAAAGAATTGGAAGAGGAAGAAAGAGAGAAAATGCAGTATGTATTTAAATATTTTGATTATATATTATTTCACAACATTTATATTTATATTTATAATTTGTTTCTTAACAGAGTACTAGTGTCAAATTTTACAGAAGATCAATTGGATAGATATGAAATGTATAGAAGAGCTGCTTTTCCAAAAGCGGCGATAAAAAGAGTAATTATCTTTGTCGTACATTTTTTATAACACTATGTTTTTTTTTAAATATATTTTATCAATTGCGTTCTACATTACAGATCATGCAAACTATAACAGGTTGTTCAGTGTCACAGAATGTGGTCATTGCTATGTCTGGTATTGCAAAAGTATTTGTTGGAGAAATAGTAGAAGGAGGTGAGATAATACTTAAAGCTTCTATTAAAATCTTTAATCAATTAATAGTGTTTCTTTTAATTCAAATATGATCCTTAAATTAGCCCTTGATGTTATGGAAGATCATCAAGAATCAGGTCCACTGCAACCAAAACATTTAAGAGAAGCAGTTAGAAGATTAAGACTTCAAGGACAGATTCCAAATGGTCGTGCACATAAAGCATTTTTCCGACTATGAATATTCTTTAGCATAATTATTTAAAACTGTGATTTAAAACAAATATTTTCAATAGATTCAAAAAGTTAAGTCAATATTTTTATATAATTATATAATGTTTGATAAAAATACGTATTCATATCCATTAAATATTCATATAAAAAGTTATTATTAAATTGCAAATTAATGTATAAAATATCTTGAAAGAAAGAATAGAAACAAATCCAGATATCTGTATCTTGCACATATATATATACACAATTAAAGGAATAAAACAAATTTAATTAATTAATTTTTTTTATAAGTATTATTTTTTTCAAACAGTTTTTAATTCTATATCTCTTTGTATCTCTATCATATATTTCTTGGCATTACTTGATATTATCAATAAAATTTTATTGTAACGTACGATTAATATATTTATTTAAACTATTTTCTAGTTACAAAATGGATAAGTGATTACAAAAAAATTATTCAGATACAATGTGAAATCCATTAATATATTATAAAAATTTTTACTATACAAACTTATTTCTTTGAATATATTTGCATTACATCATTTAGCTTTTGAATATTAATTAATATTTATAATATTAAACATGTAACAATAGCATCGTATTTTCAGATTTTTATTTAGACTTTTATTCTTTTATTTCAGACTTATATTTATATATTTATGAAGTTATAAGAAATACTTGATAAATTATTTTATATATATATATATGTAAGTACAAATATCATATATGCTGCAGATGCGAGTGAAGCTGTCAAATAAAATGTGTTTTATTTCACTATTTATACAGATTACTTCTAACCAATTTAACCTATTAATATGTAAATCTGATTTCATTGATAAAACTTGAAGAAAGATCAATATGATATGCGCTTATTACTTATGTTGTTATTAGCATGTATTATTTTAGAAACATCTGATAATGGAGTTAAATTTGGAAAACTGTACGCCTGTAAATTGAAAAAAAATACTCCACTGTTTAATTTAAAACTTTTGAATGCTAATGTAATTGATAAATGGTACATTGAAACACTACTTATATAATATTTTACATTAAAATTATATCATGTTTCATATTTAAGCATATTTTATAATCATTTATTATTATACTGGTTATGAGGATTAATATTAAGTTTATGAAACTAGTACAGATAATCAAGAAGTTAGTCCTTTTTCTGCTGAATTAAATTCCTTACCAAAAATTCGGAAAAACAGTAAAAAGAAAATTATTCCACGGTTTTTTGGATTTAATAATGAAAAATACAGATGTATCAAAGTTAGTTATTTAAATATTGCTATTCATTTTAATATAATTTGAAATAAATATTCACTTACATATTACATTGGATCAAGTTGGATCAATTAATATCAAAATGGCATGCTCGATTTTACTATAAAACTTCATCAAATCATCGGCGCAAATTACTTAGTTATTTAAATAGACCACTTTATGAAAATTCAATAAAAAGTGTGCAATCACATGAAGAAGAACAAAATAACTTAAAGGAAATAGGAAATCTTACTGACAATAGTAAGTGAACAACACTTTCTTGTTATTAATCATTTACCTAAAATACATATTTAATTAAAAAAACATATTTATTATTTTTTCGTTAATGAAATAAGTCAGTGTTGGTAGTAAAATAAATCATTTTTTAAATATTATAGATAGTGAATTGTGGGATGACTGGAGCAGTTGGAGTACGTGCAGTGTAACATGCGGAAGTGGTCGTCGAGTTCGTTGGCGTCATTGTTCAGCAGAACATTGCTTAAAAGGGTTGAAGAGAGCACAAATAAAACCATGTCAATTAAAAAAATGTGATACTAAAAATGTTCTTCACTGGCTTGGTATTAAAACGAAATAATAAAATTAAAAAGAGAAAATCTATTGTCATATTTTAGATTTATAGGAAAGAACGAACATGAAATTTGGACTTCAACTTTCGTTTGAATTGAAATGAAACCTTTTTTCCGAAAATTTCGTATTTAATTTTATTCCCTCATATTGCTTCATTTTCTCATATGTTTTTTAATTATTGGAATAGTTTAAACAAGATTATCAAAGTATTTCGTTCATTGATAGATAATTTCAGTCAGTAAACAGTATTGCGTGAAATTAATAAAGCAGCAATGTAAATTATGTTATATAATTTGATAAAGTCGTTTGTTAAATCATTTATAATTATATTTATTTTTGTGGAATGTTTACCAATTTTTCAGTCTGAAAGTCATTTAAGTAATACTGTATTAATACCTGATAAACAATCACTTCCCGCACAAAAGGAAAATTTGCATCGTACAGCGCAAAGATCCGCTATTACAAATAACGATAACGATGAAGAGGGAAAAAGTGAACAAAGAGGTATAGCCAATAAGCAATTTACTATTTTTATTGTTATTCGATAAATATAAGTTTTTGTTTGGATATACGATGTTTGTTTTTATAAAATATTATTTTTGGAACTTTTTATGAAAGGTAATGCAAAATATGTGGGAAATATGAATGTTATATTTATAATAATTTTAACAGTAATTTTATATGAATATTTTTATTTGAAAATGAAATATTTTAATGATAGGTAGAATGAATCGCCAAGGACCAAAAATATGGGATCAATGGGGAAATTGGTCAAGCTGTAGTGTTACTTGTGGTATAGGAAAATTAACAAGATGGAGACATTGTATAGGTGGAAGTTGTTTATTTGGTGAAAAGAAAGCACAATTAAGGACTTGTACCCTTGCAGCATGTTGATGATCGGACAATGAATCGTATAATTTTTCAGTATTACAAAATTAGTAAAATATATTAAATTTAAACAATGGTAACTATTTTAGGATCATAAGTTTTTTAATATTATTCAGTCAATGTAAATTCAACCTATTGTTTTATTCGATTCATTAATAAATATATCTGTTTATAACATTTTATGTCAGTTCTGAAAAGAATTGTTGATAAATATGTACTAAAATAGATTTATTTTATATCTACAGTAGAAATATATGAAATTCATATAATATTACACACCTCTTAAATATTTCTTCAATGTGTACCATATATTAATGTACGAAAATAATTGACAAATCTATTATTTCTCATGGAAATTAAATCTATTATTCACTCTTAAAGTAGTCATTAGTTCTATAAATCGTTGGAGGTTCATACACTGATGATTTATTTGATACCACAGGTTCTTGAGTTTTCTTCTGAAATATGTACGTATATATCATAGTTCAGGTAATTATGTTATCAACATTATAAAAATAAGAATGACTTACAAAAAAAGATAAACGATTTAACATCCCAAATAGTCTATCAGATATTCCTAGTTCAGCTTCTGCATTATCCACAGCAGCTTCTAATGTTGTTAGATTTACATTAATCATTGCTATAACATGTTCTAAAGCATCTACTCGTTTGTTAAGATTTGTGATTTCTTGTTGCATATCTTGTAATTCCGGAATATATTGATCAATACATTGGCTATTTTCAGCTTGAACCTTTTAACACAAAATACATATATATACATATATATATATATATAACACAAAGTATATATTATTTTTGTTGAAAATTTATCATTAGTTATGTTTCTGATCTCTAACCATTTCAATAATTGATTGAAATTCTTCTAAACGCATCATTACATCTTCGATCGTATCATAGAAAATCTTCATCTGAAATGTAACATTACATTTTTATTGCATGTCTTACTTTACAAGATATAAGAAAATATTCCTTGATAATACTCGAGGTTTATACATTGAGGTTATGAACAGTACATACGTGAGTAGATAAATCTACTTTTAAATAATTTGTATAGTCCTTAGCTAATTCTTCGACAATCGGTTCAGTATGCGAAGACATTTTTCTTTTTTATAACAATTTATTGAAACGCTGTTGAATTGTTCACATTGTTTGCTACTGAAACGTCACTTTAAGTACCTTGTCTGTGATAAACACACATTACTACATTTAAAAGAACTAGTTTCCTATTTTGCAACATGTATTAAAGTTGCAAAGAAATATATATTATACAAGGTATCTCGTAGTTTTTTACTTTTACTTTTATCTTAAACAATAATGTTTATATTTTCTAACCAAAATTAACCAAATAAACTTAACAATAATTTTCATTTATATACATTAAAATGTTTTGAAATATTTATCATATTTCGAAAGTTTAACTTTTAAAAATGATTTTGATTTGTTAAAACTGCTCAACAGAATAATTTGTTTATTTATCTCGGATAGAGATAAAGTGTGTATCGAATATTTATTGAGAAATAACGAAGGGGGAAAGGAAGAATAAAGTTTTCTGAAAGAGCAATGTAAAAGTCGATGAACTATAATGTGCATGGACTTTACGTAATATCTTTGCGTAACGGAAATTTTTGACATACTTGTTGCAAAAACAACCAAGGAAGTACAACCAACTTTAAGGTGAAAGGGACAGATACAATTTAATGTATTTTAAATTATACTCAAATTGTTTTGTACTGAAACTATATCGATCATATCATTATTTTTACACAAATAATTACACTTGGAATTAGACTTATTGTTAATTTAATTAATTAATTATTTATTTTATTGTATAACAAAATGTTTAACATCTTTCTTGGAAATGTAATAATGTTCGAATATGTTCTTAACTTTTCACTTTCCTTTTAAAAGGTACCTTTTATTATTATCCAAATTATTATTATATGTATGTAGATATTAGGATATTAGGAGAATATTTATAGATGATATATGAAATTGCACGTATTTGAAGTTACTAAAATTGATTTAAAAAATATATTAATAATTTTATATCAATCTCAAGTTTAACTAATCTCAAATTCGATCGATGTTAAATTATATTGCTCTCAAATTCCTCGTGTACAATGATACTAAAGTATAATTTTTTAAAAATCAAATATCGTAAAAACTATTGCAGGGACTTTACAGTGAAAAAAAGGAGAAGAAGATACACGTTTCTTTATAATTGGATGCTTGGAGTGATACAGATATTGCAAGAAAAATGTAAAGAAAAAGTATAACTTGTTAAGGTAGCTGCAGATAGGTGGGGAGATGTTACTTCTGCCATGACTATCAACTCCATTTACGATGAAACTCAGTGTGTTCCAACACAGTGGTTCACGACTGTTCCTTCTGTTTTCATTTAGTTCGCACTCGTGTTGCATTTTCGATTCTCCTTCCTATTTAGTATACTGAAGTATCTTTAAAGGAACTTGATTTGCTTTTATCGGATTAATCTTGCTAAGTAAGTATTTTTGTTTTATTTTATTTTCATGTCATTATTTTATTGTTGCCGGTCCAAGAACATTTTCCGTTGTTGTTGTATAATGAACTTAATCAAATGTAATACTTCTTGGTAACACTACAGTTAAATGTAAGGATGACTGAATAATAAATTATAAATAAATGTTAAAAATCATTATTATAGCATATCAATATGATATTAATATGATTTAAAGTAGCTATTAATATTTTGATTAAAAAGATTATACATTTCAGTTATTATTTTTGATGTTTTGTATATTTATATTCCAAATTCTTACAATTAGAGAGTACATCATTAGTTTTACTAATAACAGCATTAGTTTATAAAGAAAAAAAAAAAATTAAAAATTAAAAAAACAGAGAGAAGAAGAAAACAGAGGAAAAATTGATTCGAGGGTGCTGACAAAGATTAAATAAAAAAACAAAATATTATTTTTCCAATTCGGTTAATTATACTGATTTTTCGTCGATATAATTGTAAAATCTTTGAAGAATTCGTAACAAATTTTTTTTTTTCAATTTAACATGCAATGATAATATTTTACAAAATTTGATACATACTTTTTACATAAGTGGAAACGTTTATTTAAGATCATTATTTCTGTATGCTAATAAATTATGTTTACTCATATATTGTGCTTGTGAATTTCATGGTATTTACATAAACACTCGGTTCCAACACTTGCGGATTTTGATTCACTTATAGGAAATTTTAAAGTGTGGAATTGCACATAATATGAAAGAAACATAAAATATTCAAAATTATATTAATATAAAATAATATTGTTTAACAGAGTTTTCTTAACATAACGTAATTTTTTATCAGAATTCTGTTTTCTAAATTAATATTTCAAAAATATGAATTTGCAATAAATTTTGAAATATTAATATTTCAAAAATATGAATTTGCATAAAAATCCGTAATTTAATTATATCATTTCGAATGAATATTATATATAATTTAACATCGATCGAATTTGAGATTAATTAAACTTGAGATTAATGTAAAATTATCTCATACGAATTATCCTTATGTTTTTATAATTAATTACAATGAACGAAATTCTTTACAATTCCTTTTTAAAAGTTAACACGATCTTCGATTAACTTTGACCTTTCGAGGAATAAACGAATCCGTTTTATATAATTTGAGTTTTTCATAAGGTATTTTTGAAATCATCAATGATACGCAATAATAAGGATGTACGTATATTTTTTACTATAATTTTATATAGTTTATATAATTTATATAAGTACGCATAAAAACAAGCATTTGCTAGATGTAAAATACTATCTGCAAAAAATGAAAATTACACGCTATACTTGATACACTTCCCTTCCCTCTTGTAAAAAGTCAAGTCGATTACATCTAAGTACTTATTACGTCCTTTTTTTGTTTATTTGCCGGAATATTTAAATAAATTGTTGGCTAAATTATAAACACGCTTTTTATGCTATTTTATAGGAAGTTTGAGAAAGTGTTGTAAGCAATTTGTTCTTTTGTCACGGTTGCAATGGTAAATTTATCTCGGTTAAATCGACTTGTATTACATAAAAGTGAAAAGTGTTTTAAAAATGTTTTATACACGTTCGAACACATTTTGTAATTCAAATTTTATATTGAATGCTGTCGAAAGGTCCTAAGAAAGTGAAACTTGCTCAGTGTTGCCACATTTAATGCTACCGAATCACCGGACCATTCACTTCCTGATGAAACTGCGTAATTTCACCTCATTCTTATGGACGTCTGTCATTAAAATAACAATCTTCTTAACCGAAGTTACAAAGAACATTGTTATAAAACTTATCATCGTGTAATCGAAATATTTGTTGTTGTGTCTTCGTTTGAGATCGATGGATTAAAACACATCAGATCAAATATATCGCTATTAAATATATGACGGAATGCAATTTGAATGCAAGAAACAATATACATATGTATGGAACAAAGAATAATTTGTGGTCTGATTATCGTCGTTACTTTCTACAGAAAAATTCTCGCGTAATACAAGAGATTGTAATATTAGTATGTCAATATTATTATGTCATCGCACCGTAGTACCATAATACGGGAGATTGTACGTTTGTAGAAACAGTTAAATATTCAATTCATAGAGAAAGAAATGTTACCATGTCTCGAAAAATACTTTCACTGTCAAGTACATGACGAGTTGTTAGCATAATTAACGTTTACTTTTGACACGAGTTAACCAGTTAATGCTCAAAGACTTAACGTTAGGGTAATGTTAGGTACGTTTGTTGCATCGTCTAAACATGGGTGGATTTTTTTTATTTTATTATGTATTTCGTTATGTCTGTCCCAAGAAATAGCATCTAGTGAAATATGTTTTTGTCAGAGTTTTCTAAAATCCAGTAGCTTTTAAAATGTTATGTAATTATGAACTAGATTCAGTAATATCATGATCTGGCAAAAATGAATTGTGTACCGATACGTCGAAAGTGCCAATCCACTGGAAAGACTAGTTCAGTTTTGTTTTCTCTTTGGACTTCGTTCAAATATCAGACAGTGACTGATTTTGCCGAGATTCACAGATAAATAAATGCGCAGTTATGAAACATTCACGGCAAAAAGAGAAAAATTGAGAAAGTTCGACGAAGAAATTGACTAAATGAAAAATGGAAAAATAGAGAACAGTGAAAAAGGAAAGGATGCAGTCGCAAATCTGTTGAACATATTTCTTCTATTTTAGAATGTACTGGTTAAATAAATGCATTACTGGCGAAAATCACAGCCGTCATTTGCAAATAATTCGCAAAAATAAATGGTTCTTGCCTGCGCAACAAAGAAAAAGTATGTCATTTACTGAAGTATATACAGAACAACCGGTTTCAATTTATGAATGCAGATTCTTAAACTATCTGTTACACAAATAAATAACTTAAATGAAAAGTAAAAAGGGTCACAATTTGGTCTAAGTAGTTTTTTTGTAGAGAACGCTAGAGGGAAGTCATT
Organism: Tetragonisca angustula; assembly: GCA_036937485.2. Classification (NCBI taxonomy): domain Eukaryota; kingdom Metazoa; phylum Arthropoda; class Insecta; order Hymenoptera; family Apidae; genus Tetragonisca; species Tetragonisca angustula. The sequence continues at coordinate 122,255 of JAWNGG020000282.1, read as the reverse complement.
TCCACTTTTTAAAGTGAAATGATATATTTTTCGATTCATTAACATAGCTCAATATAAAAAAGTGCTATGTATTGCGAAAAATTATATTAGCTTTAATTTTATAAAATCTATACTTGAATTGAGACGTGTTTGTACTCAACTGATTGCTAATACACGTTAGAACTTTTTTTTGAATTGATTTTGGTGTCTTTCAACCATGCTTTTTTTTTGGCAGTTCCTAGTTTCTACTTTTTGTAGATCAAGACTTCAGTTAAAGTATATTGATGATGTTTAAACGTAATACATACTTGTAAGTGAAAGGAAAGAAATGTGTGAAATAAGGACCATTGCTAAGATCACAGTTTGTGACTCCAATTCGATTTCGAGATTTAAAAACAAACAATAATGTTTGCAGCGGATAGATTATTATAATCTGTACTTATGACGATAGCCAAAAAGAAATTTTCAATTATAGAAAAACAAAATTTATGTCCATACAAGTATACATATTTTGATCTCATCTTATTTTCTATCTTAATTAAAATTGATTAATTCATTAAAAACAAAAGAAATAATATAGAATAATAATTGTTAATAATTGCTAATAAATTTTCGGTATTGCAGATTTTGCGCAAGCTGAAAGAAAATATGGTTTCGTACAGTCTTTCGTAACTGTTTGTTTCAGATTTAAAAAAAATGAGCGAATTAACCGAGATACAGTCTTTTTATAAGGGAAAAATCATTTTTATAACTGGAGGAACCGGTTTTATGGGAAAAGTTCTCATTGAGAAATTACTTTATAGCTGCAGCGATTTAAATAAGATTTTTATTTTGATACGGCCGAAAAGAGGTCGTACTCCTGAAATACGGGTCGACGAAATGTTTAAATTACCTGTAAGTATGAACTCTTTTGTGTATTTTAAAACTTTTCCATTTCCTCTCTTTCCCTGGCTGTTGCAATTGGTCGAAGCTAATTGGATTTTTATGCGGAATCACAAAAAAGAGTTTTGAGAACGTGATTAAAAAAAAGTAGAACCTCGGTAAAAGAATTATTTTAGGTTTTACAAAATGTTATAATATTTGAATATTTTGTATATTTTTCGTATTATACGTATCCCATACAATTTTGTGTCTCTGAAATTTTCCACAAGTATATAAAAATCCCCAGTCCAATTACTGAGTTACGTGTCGAATTTTTTATTTGTCACTTTCACATTGATTACGAAGCAACTAAATGGTGAGCAGTGAAATTAAATATCGAAAACTATTAATAACATACCTTTGCGATTACTGGTTTAACGAAACTTGAAATAATGTTGAACAGATGTTCCAAAGAATACGAAAACAAAAGCCTGAAATGCTGAAGAAAGTTAAAGCCTTGAGCGGGGATGTTGGTATGAAGAATTTAGGACTGACTGACGAGCAACTCGATATATTGATCAACGAAACTAACATAATATTCCATTGTGCTGCAACCCTAAGATTAGAATCTAAGTTAAAAGACGCTATTGATATGAATACGGTAAATTTCTCGATTAATTCATTAATTAATTAAAAGATTTCTACCTTTTCTTTTTCATTATTTTATTAATACTGTCGTCTAAGATTGGGGCTATCTTACACATTTCTTTCTAACTTATTTCCCTATTGTTTTACGAATAATGTTATCCATTTAAGATTGGAACGAAAAGAGTTATAGAATTAAGTAAAAAGATGAAGAAGCTGAAGGCATTTGTGCACCTGAGCACAGCCTTCTGTTACGCTGATAAAGAAGAACTCGACGAGAATGTCTACAAACCGTCAGCTGATCCTCACGATGTTATGAGACTGGTTCAATGGCTGGATGAAAGTACCATCGATCTTATCACACCCAAGTAATTCATGTTCATGTTGTGAACAAGTGCTGTTACTTGTCTATGAAAATTCTAATTTCGATAATTCTTCTAAAATATTATATATTAATTAAGAATCAAATTATCGCTATACTTTGAATTCCTATATTTTCAAGCTACTTCATTTGATTATCCAATACTAATCCATGTCGATTTTATCGAATGCAGAATCTTGGATCTTCACCCGAATACTTACACGTTTTCAAAGAGATTGTCCGAAAAGTTGATAGCAGATGAATATCCGAATTTACCGTGCAGCATTGCCAGACCATCGATAGGTAAAAACATAACAATATCATCGGCAAGTAATTATTTTTCGAAAGCAAGCATTTCCAGAGAATGTGAGGTGTTGTACAAATACACACTGCAGTAAAGGATATCTATTCCCCTCCCCTATCTTTATACGAAGAAACGAAAGAAACGAAAGCACTCGATACGATTGTGAAATAAAAATATATCAGCTGATCGCTTATTTAACACGTTGACTGCCGCTCGAAATTTATACGTTTTTGCAATAAGTATTACATTGCGATACAACATTTTTATAAAGTATCACGTTACGTTAACGATACAATTACGAAACTGTAACGAAAGGTTTCATTCTGTATCTTTCTTCATCTTTCATTTCATAGCGTTGTCTAGTTACATACTAGTTATATATGTTGTTAATCTACGTAGTGTACATATTTATAGGCTTAAACTAAATTTGTCGCTAAATTATGGATTTCGTATGAAATTGCATTGTCCTGTGTACAGTAACTCCAGCTTTGGCAGAACCATTACCCGGTTGGGTGGATAATCTAAATGGACCTGTGGGCCTTATGGTGGGTGCAGGGAAAGGCGTGATAAGATCTATGCTCTGTAATGGACGCTATCATGCCGAAGTAATACCCGTCGATCTTGCTATTAATGCTTTAATTGCAATTGGCCATAGGACAGCTACGGTGAGGTAAGATACCCTCTCATGATCAATTGCTCCTTATTAGTAAACTGTCCATGTTCATTCTACATTTTTATATGTTCATGCATTTTTGTGTCTCTATGAACGTTATTAAGTGGAATTTAAATAGAGGTCTGCGTATCGTGGAAAGTAGTCTACAGTCTTTGATCACTAAATCAGGATCACTTGCAATTTTCAAAGTGCTATATGCTTTTAGTGAAATCGAAAGTTTCATTAATCACTTAAACACACGTATCAATTGGCAATTTATTACGAGTGTATTTATCGCAACAGAATTATTACGCATGAAGAACAGTGAATGTCGAGCGTACAAAATACTACAACGAAAACGAAGAACAGAAACGCGAACTATGAATGTATCCAGTGCAGTACTGCATATACTTGTACAGTGTGTATGCATACAGTTTAATAGTTGATAAACTTTATTATTAAACTGAATTCCGAACATTCGACTATACTAAAATTTTGCAAGATGTTGCAAATTTGCGAGTGATCCCGATCTAACGACCAACTTTCGATTATTTCTATAATTCGAATAATTGAGTCTGCGCACTTTGGCCTATACGATTATTATTTGTTCATTGTGCAGACACGCAAGTATGCCGGTGTTCAATATTACGCAAAGTGGCGTATTACCTATCACTTGGGGAGAAGTATTGGGAAAAGGGAAAAAGATCGCGTACCAGTATCCTTTCGAGGGACAAATTTGGTATCCATCCGGTGACATACACGACAGCAAACTCGTGCACAACCTGATCGTTTTCTTCTTCCACATTGTACCGGCTTATTTCATCGATTTTCTTATGCTGATATTTCGGCAAAAACGATTGTAAGGCCAATTCCTTGCCAATTTCTTCCAATCTTGCCGATTTCAATTTTTCACGTCGCCGTATTCTTTTTCTATTTTTTTTTTCTTTTTCCAGTATGGTTCGTCTTCAGAACCGTATTTCCGTTGGACTCGAGGTTTTACAGTATTTCACCACAAGGGAATGGGTTTTCCACAACACGAACTTGTTAATAATGTGGGGCGAAATGAGCGCCGAGGACAAAAAGATTTTTCCAATTGATTTCTTGTCAATCGACGACGCTACGTACATAAAAACTTGCATTCTCGGTGCACGTCAATATTGCATGAAAGAGAATCTATCCACATTGCCGAAAGCCAGGAGACACCAAGCGATGTACGTATTTCAGAAATATGCGGGAAATCTGAAAATATCGGGCCGGAATTGACGAGGATCCCGAAAGGTATTTCGAGACTCGCGAAAATATCAGGATTCCCGAGAATTTCGAGACTCCGAGACACCAGCTTTAAATTGAATATCGTACCTTTTACATAACAAATTTATTACTCTATATCGTGGAATAGCGAAATGCCACAAAAGTAAAAAAAATGTGAAACCATGGCGTGTTCGATAAAGCTAGTCCGGAAACGTGCCTCGGATTCTGAAAGTTCCGGGATTTGAGGAATTCCGATATTTCCTGGTCTCGAAATATTTTCAAGACTCGTTCGCGACTTGTGTCCGATATTTGGCGTATTTTTAACGTATTCACATTGCTAGTTTTGAAATGCTATTACTTCCAAACTTTTGGGATATATAAATATAAATATATAATATATTTATGTATAAATATAAATATGAATATTTTTACGTGAATAATAATTCGTACGTAAATAGTTCTTGAAGAATTATCGATCTTTTATTAAAAAATGTTTCACGAAGTGAACATTTCGCTTGACCGCGATTCGCGCATTGTGTTTACAGATTATACGTCATTCACATAATTGCTGTCTATCTGTTTTACTTCGGAATACTGTATCTTATTTACAAGAACTTCGATGTAGCAAGGACTGGTCTGGATTCTGTTACGGAGCACATAAAATCATTATCAATTTTCGGCGGAGTTATGTAAAGGGTTCGTCCGTAATGGTACAACATGCACACAATTTGTAAAACTATGAAAATTATAAAACTATATCGCGTAATTACTAACAAGTAAGTTCGTTGAAAATTTTCATGTGTTACACACGATTTAATAATACAACAATTATTATATACGCGAGTTAAATGTTTTTATATCATTAGAAACTTAACCTGGGGCGGAATATTATAAGATATTATAAAATATAGAATTCAGCATTCAAGTTATGGTAATAATGCAATATTTTATTTGTGACAGGTAAAACATTTTCAATAAAAATCTTATTTTTTCACGTTGTGAAAGTGATCGTAACATTTGCCCTTTAATCACAACATGGTGCTATTTTTTCGAATTTTATACTTATATTAGAATAGAATAATATTCTGTATATTCTATATTGTATATAGAAAAAGATAATACACTCTATATTCTTATATCACGTGTTGTATATTAGAGAGAACGCGTAGATTGTTACAACAATTTTGAAATATCCAGCAATTTTAAATATTTGAAATATTTGAGATATTTGGCATACGTCGATGTACATGCGTGTTATTACCGCGACAGGCAATTTCTCAGAATTACAGAGACGAAAATGTAAATATTGTCCGCAGCCGCGAGGCGAACATGTTCGCACAAGTCTAGAATATTTTCGTCCTCAGTCGTGCAGAAGCCATCGAATATGTAACACTCGTGCGAAGTACGAAGTAGTAATAAATTCACTAAAAGATCTCGATAATTATGGAAAAGGGAAAAGTTGCGGACGATCGCAGTGTTTAACAGCTCGGGATAAACGTGCTGCAATACGTAAAGCTTAAATTCAGCGCTTGATTGTGAGAGAAATTGCAGAAACAGCGTTGTGCACAATTGTTGGGAGTGTTCGAGTGTTTTTTAAAGAATGGTGAACATCTGAAACGACGAAAATTGCGACAGAGATCTTGGTTAAAGCAAGAGCATGAGATTTGCAGAGAAACGTATTTTATACGAATAAGAAATGGCGAACAGACTTGATGGCCTTCGCTGCTAGTATCATGATTCACGAAACGGAGCAACAACTTCCGAGTCGTCGACCCATGGGAAGGCGTTGGTTACTACGGTAAGATGGAAATATAATTTATTATTGGAAAATGAAACGGTGAAAAGTATATTGAAACGATTGACGAACAAATTTAACATATATGCGACGTGATAACGTGAACCTGTACATCGCGAAGGTAGTAAAGTAATAATACTTTGCAAATAAAAAAAAAACAAAAAAACAAAATTCGTGTTTTAGAATAATCAGTCAAGTCCCCAATTTATAGAAAATTGTTTTCCAAGCCAAAAAATTAAAAACCTGTATAAATCTTTACCTCAAAGAATGGCTATCTTAATAATAATATTAAACAATTATTAAACTCGTTTCTTTATCTGTCAAATACCCTATATTTCTATCTTCTCTTTAACAACGCAAAACGTACTGCAAAAAGTTCAATTTATGTTACTCGTACATATCGACAGAATCGCTACGAAAGACTGCATGCGAGAAAGATTTTGTATCATCCGTTCGATGATTTTCGGAGTAGAATTTTTTTCAGCCCCGGGTTGTACGAGTGAAACTAAAACGCGCGCGTGCGATCGTCGAGACGACCGATGAGATACCTGTCCACGAAGGAGAAACGTGAAACAGGCTGACAAATGGCTTCTGTTGATACAATACACGTATATGCCGAGTATCCCGGCAATTCGTCGAGGACATGCCGGTAAGAATGAACAGCAAAGAGGACATACGCCGGTATGCGTCGCTGAATACGCGGCAACCGAATGCCGAGGAATCGGGATGATGGTATAGCGCAGGGGGAGAAGCGTCGCGTTGCGTCGCGGCGAATAACTGCGCTGATGACGCGTGACGTACTATGCACTCGTGTGTGTGTGTGTGTGTGTGTGTGTAAATGTGTACTGGCACAAGTATAGTGGTGGAAGAAGCGGCGCGTGCGCTGGTTCTCCAGGATGGCAGAAGGGTAGGTCCGGTAGGACGGACAGGACTCGGGGGCGCGAACACCGCAGCTAGTCCGAATTCGCCAGCCGCTCGATCCGGGTACGTGCCTCGCGCGTCAGGTTCGTTAATCCCCACATCGCGCCCGGTCTCCGTGATATATGCGTCGACCCTTTGGCGCGTTTTGCAATGCCGTTTGCAGTCGACTGAACGAGAGCTTTCGCGAATCGAATTCACGCGGAATACGGGACGGCTTCCGATTAGCCCGTTTTCTCTCGTGCCTCGCGTCGCGTACACACCGGAGCATGATCGAAGAACGTAACGGAGGGACGGAACATGCGGCGTAGCGCAGCACACGAGCTTAACGAACGGTAAATTCGCGAATTTGAGAGACAATCGAAACGCAGGATGGCGCTCGTCGTTATCGTCAAGAACTTTCAAGGATTGAAATTCAAAGGGGACAAGGTTGTGAAGGTTGACTTCCGGGGTAAGTCTCAGCTGACAGTGGCTATCTAATCGTGGCTAATCATCACTGAAAATGTGCAGGCATTGACAAACGTCGTGGCGCACGACGATCAGGGACTCGCGTTCTCTTTGTTGCCGATCGGAAACTAAATCGCTAGGTTTTGAACGTTTGCAAAGTTAATTGAACTTCGAAAGCGTACGCAGGACGAGGAGGCCGGTAATCGACGTTGAGTAAAACGTAATTGATAATCGATTCGAATTTCATTAAAAGCAAGTATCGGTTATTCTCTCTTCTCGTTTTCTTGTAACACGCCGGAGGACACAGCTGGCGTTCGATTTCATTTATAATTTCGCGTAATGTGTACGAAGTAGAACGTTTTCACGTCCTCGCATCTACAGAAAAATGTAAACATTACTGTTGGTAAAAAAATTTCTACCAATGGTCGGATATTTTATGTGTGATTTATATCTTTTATACACGTTAACTCACCTGCCTTTGTAATTCAATGCTGGATATTAAACAATTCCGTATGATCGTGAATTTTGTGAACATATGTGAAATGAAATAAAATTATATTTACGTAAGCGGGATTAATCGTAGTATTACCGAATGTTTGTTACAATTTCGCTCATATGTATCATAATTTATCCATTATCCATCTACATATCATAATTTATCCATTATCTATTATGTGTTATAAATTATATCTATATATCATAATTTATGTAGTTTATAATTCAATTATAACGTTATAAACATTTGTAATATTAACGTTAGTAATAATTTATATTTATATATATATATAATATAGTTGCTTTTTATATAATAAAAGTAAAATATAAAATATAAAAAATTTATATTTTTTTATAGTTCTTTTTTATATAATTTTTCATTTCCTGAAACAAATGAAGAAATTTTAACAAACATATCAGCACACAATTCGAAAGAACGATTAAATTTTATTTTAGCAAATTGAAACCCATATTTTAATAAAATTCGATATATACTTGTTTGCCATGTAGGGATAAGTAAAAAGATGAAAATAGCTCGAGTAACTATAGTAAACGGAAAGCATGACAAATACATACTTTTCAAAATAACGTCGCGTGGTGTTGAACAGTCGAATCAGTTGCAGGGTCGATTGATCCAAGCAAAACAAGTGTAAAGTGATCGCATGTAGGATAAAGAGTAAGCTTTTTGCACTGCCAATCATTTAACAAAGATCTTGATCTTTCCAATTCATTAAAAAAGGATAAAAGGTTTCTCGCCCTCCGATATTTAAACGTAACTAACCCCATGTTTTCATAGCGTTACCATAAGGGTTAATCGGCGATATTGATTAAAATTAGTTCTTCTATAAATAAACGTTTCTATCTAGGTGCGGCGATCACACGCAGATTTATCGCGTTTAATCGACACGTGCTTTTCACGACACCTTAATTTTTCATGAAATTTGAAATAATGACAGATTGAAAAGTTCGTCGTAAGCACCGTAATGCACGACACCACGTACTGTTTGCATGTAACTTTTCTTCCGGAGTTAGTTAGAACAAACGTATTATCTTTCTATCGTTTATCCATCGATTGGCTTCTCCTTTCATGTAAACAACTCTGACAAGGATCTTATGTGCTTTGTAACAAATAATCAATTTCTCTTCCGTTGTACGTATGTACATCGTGAATGAGTGAATCATTGATACCACATAGTATATCGTTCATCTAACCGCAAGTTGTTAAATTGCTCTGTTCCGTTCGTGCAATATTTCAAACAGTTATTTCAAGCGATATACCTTACATTTTATTGTTTTATAATTTGCATTTTATATTTATAAGATGGAATGATATAAATAACTTTCGAAAAAAATGAATTTAATCTGCTTTTCGTCTGCTATTTACTTATATACTATTAGTGTACATATTGAATTTTAACAGTGGGTTAAACTGATAGAGATTAGAGTACTTATACGCTGTTGTTTAAAAGTCTTGGGATATTTTTTTATTTCTAACTTATTGAATGACCGCTAAATTGTCAAAAGTATAAAAGTTCAATGCTGAACGAGAGCTATATGACGAATCAAGAATTCATGCTCAAACAATTTTGTACGAAAGTTATGTCACAGTTAATTTTCAATGAGAATGACAGAATATACAATCGACGTGAACACAGAGCGATGGAAAACTCGTCTCACTATGAAACACGTTTTCAACGACTAAAACTAAAATGGGGTCAAATTTCTACGAAATTCTATACTATTTCTAAAATGTTATATCTGTTGTATTTACATTTTTATGTTTTATGTTTGTTATATTTGTGCTTAATTATATTGTATATTATTATATTGTATATTGTGTCGTATAATCTATACCTTTATGTTGTGCAATTTACATTGCAAATGCTGTATTTACCATATATAGTGTATTTATAATATTAAATTTATATTTATTGTACTAATTTATATTTATCATACAGATACAGTACTTGTAAAATTTCTGACTGTACGTACGTTCGTATAGAATTAAATACGCAGCAGTTTGAAAAAGAATTGTCAGTATCTAAAAATGTAACATCGCTCGTTGAATACAGTATTATTTAATGTTAATAAACTGTTAGAAGCGCGAGGATATTTATCGAAGCGTGAGGATTTTAGAGGGTACAATTGCAAAGGTTAGTGGTAGGTTAAACGAGCGAAGCCAGCGGTGGTGGTCATCTCACGGGATCGTGGACAAGTGTAAAGGAAAATTCAAAAGCAGGACAGAATAACGACGACGAATTGTTAAACGGAGGTTAACCTGGCTCGTGGAAATTAAACTTTCATTTAATCATGCTTGCCCCAGTTCACGGGCGATCCACGGGTCTCGCGTCATACGAAGATTCCGCGCAAAGATTTTGCACTCGACCCCTCTTCAAACGTCCTAATGTATTATTCGAGATTAATTAATACGCATGTAGAATTCTTACGTGTATTACGAGAGCAGTGTTACTTTCCCCTCTTCCCCTGTAACCTGTTATCGTCTTAATTTCTCCGCTTGACCCACTTGTTCAACGCGTTGTATTTTTAAACGGAGCTTTCTAAATTGGATATTCAACGCTCCGCACGTAACGATTACGCAAAGCAACAATTACAAAAAAATGCTGATGAGACTCTCTATCTTGAATTTCTTCCCGATTTGAATGGTCTTTCATCTGTTTTCCAACGTGCCTCGAACGACACGTATAAAAATAGGCCTCAAATGGCACACAATTCGAAATCTGCACGCAGTTTTCGAAATTTTACACCAGTGATGTATATATATATGTTCATTGACATGATTTCAATCTCTATGAACACGATTAAAGAAAGAGAGCTAAAGTCTCGCTAAATACTGTAACCCACGCTTTATCGTGTCTTTAAAATTTTTAATTTCCTGTAAACGCGTAAAATTCAACAGTCTAATAATTGTCAGATGACGTCTGTTCTTTATTCGTACGTTATCACATCTTTTTCTCGTTTTCATTGCTACGACTTACTGACTTGAGTATAATTTGATGGACGATTACTTTGTTCTCTTTTTTTTTTTTGTGTGTGTGTAAAGCAAAATATGTAATTTACTTTCAACGTATTCCATAGGTATTTTCTGTCAGAGTGGGGAATATTAGGTGTAAAATTTCAATGTATGAGACTTTGAGACTTAACACGATTCTCAACTTCAGCATACGTAAATTACTGACTTTCCGTGCACACTTTAAACAACGTTGTTATCCATAAAAAGTTACTATGCGTAAGGTATTTAGCTCTCGCTGCTTTAAATAAAACTACCGTTTAAATGGAATAACGAGAAAAGCGAAAGCCGGAAATATTCAGCTGCTGCACGATTCACCGTAAGCGATACTACGAATGATAGTAATTTCCCAAATTAAAAGCTTTTGCTCGAGGTTGGAAATTTCTCTCGACAATTACAAAATATACTCCATATTTTGACATCTTAGAAACTTATTGCGCTTGTAACTTAAATTTCGCTTGTTCGTGTAACCCAAACCATAAATGAAAATCTAATTATGGTCGTCGTATTTTCTTTTTTTCTTACCAGTTAACGATATAAGAGTAATAAATTTTAATAACGGATGAAAGCTTTCCCATAAAACTCCGCTAACCTAGCCTTGTGCTTAAAAAAATCATTAAATTGTTGTAAATACTTTATTCGTTTATAAAACTTATTGTGGATATGGAAATGGTGGTTTTCTTTTTATATTTCGTTGATATTAACATTTTTTCGAAACATTTGTTTCAGGTGCCCCTCATTACTCGAAATGTCTCGAAGACAGTGGAGATCACATTACGGTTGATGAGGTAAGCAATGCGAAAAGCATCATGTCTTATGATTTAGCTAATTTTTAAAATTTTCGTTAAACTTACAAATATTTATTAAGTCAGTGAGTTTTTGTTGATAAATCAAACGGACAAAATTTATGTACAAAATATTTATAATTTATGATGTACATAACACTTGACGTTATTCGAAAATAAGGATACACTGTGAATACATTGATATAGTAGAAAATTATTCTATATACATTGGATATATAGAAAAATTATTATTATTAATATTAATATGATACGATAATAATAAAATGGCATTACCATAATACAACAACAAATCGATAATAATATAATATTTAAAAATCTGTAATAAAAAAATATAATAATATAGTAATAATAAATTTGCGTCATCATAACGGGAGAAGAGAGTGCATCGTTTAATTTTCAATTTCAGTGCAATTTTACTTTTCAATTAGAACGATTAACTCTTGACCCTTTTGTGTCACCGCGTGAAGTTAACATGCACTTCGTTACCATCTGCAGTGAACAGGTTTTTTCCCCAGCAATTTGTATAATTGCATGTTAAATTAATTATATATCAAATACAGTTCTCGTCAAAATTAACAAGTAAGGTAAAATTTTCATTTTAACTTTTACGAGATATCAATTGTGGCAAACTTTTGATTTAATACGCGAGAAATGTTACGGTTAAAGGAAATTTGAATGGACGCAGTTCATCGTTTCGTGAAGCTTGTAAAAATATCCCGTTTTCAATGAAAGCGTTACTCCTTCGTGGAAAGAAATTTACATAATGTTAAAAGAATTGCGACTGCACGCACGTAGATAAATAAATTTTCGTACGTACAGTTTATAACTAAGCAAGAGTAAGTTAGGTTTGTGCGTGGCAAACGAGCATGTCGGACTCGGTACGTCTGTATATCAAGTATACTTATCACGACCTAGTTTTTTGCTCGATTAAAGCGAAGTTTACGAAAACGATTTTGCAATTCAGTGGATTTAATTCATAGTAGAAGTATTTTCATTATTGTAGTTTATTATATTTATATTTGCGAATATTGTTTTTCTTAATTAAAGAATCGGACTTGGACCCATTTTATTTGGATTAAAATAAGAAAATAACAATTTAGAATAACAATCTAAATTAATTTATTATTGTCATTTTAAATATAATACAGAAGAGATAGTTTCATTCTGTAATAAATAAATCATTTCCGAATAGTTTAACTCGATCGTTCAAATAAAATAACAAATATCTAAAAGAAAAGAAAATAAAATAGCAATTTGGAATGAAAGTTTACGACGAGATTAGACCTTTATTATAAAATAAAACATAAAACAAAACTATTATTTCGTTTGATAACCAAGTACTGTCTAAAGGGAACCAATTTAATGAAATAATCTAAAGAAAAACTATTTTCATGTTCAAACAAACCTATCCTAATCACATATTTATTTCGAATAGTATCTAGCTAAAATCAAATAATATATTATTCAGTTCATCATATTTGAAACGTATTATTTGAATAATGCCAAAGTCCTGAATTGCATGAAATGGCATCTTATCGAACGATGTTAAATGTTCAGCGAAGGATATTTTCCAAAACGTATTTTTCTTTTCTTTATCGTCTTTATTAAACAACATCATGTAGTATTTCACATGTTACGCAGTTTATATATCGATTGGTCAGCGTCGCGCTATTTTGCTCGTTGCTTTGTCTTTAATTATTTTTACTCGTACGACAAAAAGAATGCGATTTTTCTTTCGTGAAAAGTATAAATAATGTTGACATTTAAATATCAAAAGAGCATGGAAATAGTTGGCCGGCGTGGTAGCTGTTTTTAATTAGCAACTACTCGCAATTAAATTATTAGTCCGATTGGAATGGTCAAAGGAGAGCAGCGTACTCGTGAGATCGATCCATAAACGGGTCACTACGAGCCGTATATACCAACTAAATTTTAGGATTGTACAAGCACTTGGTTATGCTACACTCGGCTGATGTTTTCGAAAGTTGCAGAGTTATAAATTGCAAAATTCTGATGAAATATCGTTTCTCGCCGAGACATATTAATTTTCTTCTTGACAGACAACCCTCCCTGCGCGTCGATTGGTTAAAAAATTAATTGGCATATTATCGATAACGTCAACGTTAAAATGATCAAATTGAAACTCGATTTGAAACGTTGGCACGTGGTCAAAGTTAATCCTTTACTACAGGATCATCGCCAGTAATCCTGATAATTAAGTTTGCAAGGTATTTCACGCAATTAAGCAGGATGACGTAAAAGCGATAATTCATTCTAGATACTGCTCCTGCGTCGATTTAACTGTTCCTAAATACGCCTCGATAACGCATCCAATTTTCTGATTACTTATTCTATAATGCACGTGTAAGCGATCGACCGTACACATTTGCGGCTTTGACTCGTGCGTTACAGATTGATCTACTTATCATACAGATTATCAATTATTCTGAAAAGATTAGAGAGCCATTCAATCAGAAAGCCACACGAGGTGAAGGTAATAATTAAATTGCAGACGAGAAATTTAAGAGTACGAGAATGTTGAAAATGTGTATAATTGTCACTTTTGCGATAAATCAATATCTCGTTTTGAAGGTTAAAGTCAAAATTAAGATATCATTTCTTCACACAGTGAAACAGTGTTTTCAATGAATTTCGATGATTCAAAGTACAAAGAGATTGTACTTGACTCTATAAAATTATTTATTCTAAGAAAATTGGATAATTTCAAGGAAATATTCTTAATTATTGAAATAAATTGACAATTTTCTAAATGTACGCAATTTAATATTGAAAAGCGGTTGTTCTATTAATCGAACACTTTTGTTTTTCTATCGGTTCGGATATGGGAGGCCCTATTGTACTAAATTAAAATATTGCAACGTGATTTCGTTACCTTCAATAATTTTGATAAAGGAAAATACTCTATGGCTACATGCGCGCAATAATTCGGATAATAGAACATTTCGATGAACGTTCGAATAATAGAGAGTTCAGATAATAGATGTTCCGATAATTGCGGTATCCCTTTTAATATTTAATGGATGGAATGAATCTCTGATTAAATCTCACATTTCAAATAATACGCATACATGCAGCGATGGATTCGTACACTCGATGGAAAATTATATAACGAATTTCTATGAGAGACTTCAATTTTCAGAACCACGGTGGATTTAGTTGTGAAAACAATTCTTTCAGATGTTTGAAATTGGAAAATCTTTAAGAGAAGAAATATTCTTAGCTCTTTTTTTTTCCAAGATGATGTGCAAAATATCGATGGAAGAAGGGACATGATAAAAATAAAGACTTCAAGTTATAAAATAAACTTATTGTTAGATAAATTGTTTTACGATTTTTTTTTTAACAAGTTACAATAATTTATCAATAATTTATATTAATATATATATTTTTAAGAAGTTGCAATAATTTAATAATAATTTATGAATGTTTTAATAAATTTAATGGTTTACATCGACAATTTTTCCATTCGGCGTAATATTCTTACGCACGATGAAACATTGCCGACATTTTCAACAGTCATGACATTCGAAAGGAACAATTGGGCTCATTTTGAAACATAAAACTTCTACTCTAGTTCCTATTCAAGGTTCGTTCGTTTCAAAGGTCTTTAAAATACCAGCAATTTTTCATCATTCAGAGTACTTTCGAATACTTTCTACACTCACTGTACATATAAATTTGCACAAGCATCCGCAATCCGACCATGATGTAACAGCACTAAATATTCTCTTAAGCAATGGTTTTAATTAACTTCTTAATTGACCGTATCCTTAATGTCTTTCAGAGTTTTACTTGGAACTTGGGGAGACCAGTGGACGAGGTAGAAATCTTGCAATTGGCAGTAATATCGCGGGGTGTTTTGAAAAACGAGAAGGTGCTGGCGAAATATGGCTTGGTTTTACAAACGGTGGTACGAGAAGGTCGAATCGTTGTCACGGATTCTTTGGTAGACCTCAATAATAAACCACTTCCGGTAGGTTGAAACGCATATCAAGCGACATGGTTGACGATATCTTTCACCATTCGACGAATGTTATTATACATCAGAGCGAGGATGTGATATTTTTTCGAGTGACGAATTTTGAAGAAAACATTCTTCCACCTGCGGTAAAATCAATATTGTAGTAGTATCACATTTTATTTCAATAGTAACGGTAAAAAGAAATTGATTTTTAATGAAAAAGAATGTCACAGTGCATAGGTTGTCGGCTATTTCACGTTACAATTAAATAAAAAAATGTTTATTATTTGATATTCATTGAAACGAATGCGATGATTATATAAATATAATTCCCTATGTAAATTATATAGATAATATACAATATACAAAGATAAGAAAATTTCTTCCGCTGTCAAATTCTATACAATTTGTATCTATGTTGCATTGTATTTTGTATCCATTATCATTACTCGTCACCTATATAACTTATTATTCGTTTTCGATTTCATTTCCAACCAGAAGAGTTCTCACATTTTTATCTCCTTTTATCGCTATTTTTACACGTCGCATTGTCTTTCCCCGCGCGTTGTTAAAGCGTCCATCATTATATACAAGACAATTTGTACAGATTTTTTACACACAGATGCACGTTTGATGTGCGTAGGCTGTTGTCTGCTTTGAAATTCGATACAACCCGCCTGACGGAAGTTGCAGCTCGTACGCGCCGTCGGAAATAATGGAGGACGAGCAACAGATGCTGATCGACATCGAACAAAACATCGCGAACCTCGAAAGAAGCCTCGAGCAGGCTAATACCGACGCCGGTAAGCGGAAAGGCTCGTGGCACAGCCCTCAGAAAAGTACGAAACGTGGCCTCCTACAAAGAGGTAGCTCGCTGCTAACGGCAGAGAAGTCGCCCGATCGTAAGAGGTGAGAAATTTCCCAGTAGCACGATATTGCTTTGACCCGGCGCGCCTTTCGTTCTCTTTCGTAATATCTATCCGATTTTCTGCACCGTTTCCTTCTCCCTCTGTCTCTTTGTTTCCTCGCAAGAAATCAGCAGTCTACCCGAGGCGAAGGTATTTATTGTTTCTCTTCTACAACGGCAACGGAATGTTTTTCATTAATAACACGGATCAATTTTTCGATAGACTGGGGGATTTCCATGGACTTACGCGAAATTGCACAGATTATACGAAAGTCTCTGTTTCTGATACTCGGCGTTCGTCGTGGACGATGAAACTTTTTAAGTTGAAATCTGTATTTTGTAATTACATCAGTGTGATGTGTATAATAATACATTGATATATTCTGATATTTTGTATTAATATATTTATATTCATACAATATATTAAATAATATATAATATAAATTATATTATTATTTAATATAATAATTTAATATAATTATTAATATGTCAACATTTTACAGAGTCTTTGTTGCACAAAGTGCAAGTTTAATTTTTCCAAGTTTAAGAGATAGTACGTGCTTGCGTTGTAATTTTTTGAACAGGTATGTGACGTATGAAAAAATACATATACACATGTTTCAAGTTTTTTTCCATTAAAGCAACGTCAGAATATTTTGTGACTGCGAAAGCGAGGTAAATATAAATATAAATTTGTAAATGTTTTGTTACAAAGTTGTCGCAAAAATAGAAAATTCCTGATGGAAAATATGGGATATGTTTCCGCGCAGGATTGAAATTGAAACGATATTTATAATTTCGTAATTTTCTAATAAAATGTTTACTATCCTACCTTTATACGTGCGACGTCTTTTGTTGGGAAGAAATTGAAGCATCCTTTTTAAAATATCCAAAGTATAATGCTTTCCACGATATTTGATGCTTTTTTTTTTAAATAATTTATTGAAATTCTACTTTCTTAATTTCATTCTCATAAGTACGAATTTTCATAAAAATCCGCAATCTAATTATAGATACGTTTCAGTACAAACCGTCGCAATGTTCCACTTTATTCAAATGTACAGTCACTCATTTTTCTCTTGAACCAATGTTGGCCGAAACCTTATTTTGTAAACGGCGAATGTATATACAGTGGTGGATGGAAGAAAAGTAAGATACTTTTGGAAAATAGAATTACACTTAACAAGAGTAATAAATAAATAAATAAATGTAAAATATCCTTCAAAATAAGTTAAATAATTTCTAATATAACAAAGAATATAATATTAGATAATAGATCATCAACGTTAGCATCTCTGTTGTAAATTTTTCTCTCGTCCGCTGTTATACACCATACATAAAGAATTGTTGGTTGTATCAAAAAAAATGTATGAACAAGTCAAACGTGTACGCGTATTTCTACAAATCTTGATAAAGGAAGTAGTACACAAAGGAAGCACGCCGATCAATACAGAAAAACGTGCTTCCTTTATTTAATATTCCTTCGCTGTCTCAATTTTAAAGTGGAAGTACTGTCGCCTTTCTTAGACATTGTATGACGGAATACGTGATGCACAGTGTGACACGCTTCACGTTGATCTTATCGTCTTTAGAAACGGTGCGCTACAAGTGTTCCACGCTTCAGCGACAATTTACGAGAATTTCAAAGCACTCTTGTTACAATGGAACGTTTCGGTTGTTGTTGGAAGTAAATTAGCGAGGACTTCCAATTTCTAGAAGGAATATAATAAATTGAACGTAAGAACGTGAGAAATTTACTGTAACACATGACACAAACGGCCACCGGTTGACTGCCGTAGCGTTTCTGTCCCTGCAAATATTTTGGAATAATTCGAATCGACAACGACGGTTTTCAATTTTATAGAATAACAAATGCGTTATCGTGTACATAATATTTTTCTAAAGCTTGGGAAATATTCTATTGGTTAAACGCGGACAAATTTCGCGCAACAGTTAATTTTGTATAACATCATGTAACTTGAAAGCTACAGGTCCACATTTAGAAATTTTATTTTGTGTAATTATGTATGTAATTTAATGTACAATTATATTACGTATAATTTAATTACATACGGTGAAGGACAAAAATGTTTAAAGATCATTACATTTTCGAGTCGTATGAGTATGTCGAATGTGATTTTGCTTATTTGCTTTTCAATGCACTCGCAGTTCCCACGCGAAAGCCTCGACTGAAAGTCGCGTATAATTGTCAAGAATCGGTAGTTGAACGTCGCAAGAAATCTGCTATTAAAATCAGAGCAAATTGTCCGTGCAATACCGTGCTCAGAGACACTTGTTATTCAAACTTAAATGTCACAGATGTACGTTGGAGAAACGGAAGAGAAACTCGTGGAAATATTAAAATTGAAAAGAGTTGTTCGTACTTCTTGAAAACGGATATAATAACAAAGCTTAACAACGTTTTTTTCTTTTTACAAACTTTCACAAATTAGTTTCACGTGAAAGTTTTACGCGAAACTTTTACATCTTGAAAATGTGGAAAAATTGTCGGGAGCGACTCTGACTGGCGACAAATACAAAATGAAAAAAATTGCGTTCTTTGTAGCAGAAGCTCAACGTTGAAGAGCATGAGATCCCTTATAAAGTTGGGGAAGCAAAGGCCACCCAGAGCTCGATCATGCGATAGCGGCTCGGATACCAGCGAATTGCTCGATCGAAGGGACTCGAGTTGCGCAACGTCGAACGAACCCTCGAGAACGAACTCGATGACTTCTTTGGAAACGAACGTCTCTGATTATGATAGCCAAGGTGGAGTAAATACGACGGACGGTCACGAGGAAGCGATCGTGAAGCCAACGAAGAAATCCAAGCCAAAGGTCAGATCAACCCCCTCGAATTCGATTACGCTACCAGCAATAAATGTAACAAATCAATTTTTTTCTTATACATACAAGTATATAACTTGTCCGTTGTCGCTGAACTTGTTGAAATGTACGATCCCAATGTAAAAAAGGTACGAAAGATTTCAATTTCAGTAATTTCTCAAACCTAATTCTTTTTTAATATATCGTGAGAATTATCGTATGTTGAAAAAGATCTGTCTCGAAAGGGTTAGAGCCACGAAGAGACTGTCCTTTCGTTATTAGTTTTTTGAATAACATTTCAGTGCGGTGGAAAAACCAAAATTTGAATTTTCTGTAATATTTGACTTTGCTTTTTCTCTTTATTGTATGTACAGAGTGATCGAAAATTATGCGTCACAGGTACCGTAGTATGATTTGTGTATGTTGTGGTTGTATCTCCATGTATCCCTCACTTGCAGGAAAATTGGTAACATTAAACCGTGTCGAAGCTTCACTTGAAACAGTTCCTTTCATTCAGTTTTTTTAAATAGCTCGAGATCGTAAAGTTAGCATTCGATATTTCTGTCATTCTATTTAGAATAGGAGCATCTCTCGTGCCAAAGAGCAATTTCTTGTTCCATCTAGACACCACTAAGTAAAACACTACACTCCACTTTCCATTTAATTGCGAAATCCATTATAGAGCTAATGGGAATTCATGTCACTTCTGAAACTTGATTCATTTTTCGAGAGAACCATCGATCGAGCTGCAATCGAGTGTGCGAAAAAAAGGAAAAGAATTTTGGTCTCGAATTTTGCAGCAACTTTTTTTTTCCACCGATCCTCAGTGGCCCCTGGAGACCCATTTTTTGTGGCCAGAGGTCAATTTTGAAAGTTTAATGCGATGAGAACCTTTTTTCCTCCACCGTTAATTAAGTGACGACCCTTCAAAGCTTCAAAATACCAAATGTCAAAGTCAATTCGAGACGTTTGAAGACAAAATCGCAAAGTTCAGAGACAAGTCGATACGTTTTAGATAAAATTAGAATATAAATTTAAACGTATTTCATACGTATGATTTTATATTGTGAGCTTGATATATATATATATATATATCAACATCATAATAGATTTAAATAATGATTTTATGACGAGTGACAGTAGATTTTAAATATTTATCAATTTATTTCTATAGAAACAAAAGTATTAGCCTATTTATGTCGGGAAATTAGTTGATTTGGGAGATACTCTCTCTTCAATTTCAAAAGTGAGAGGCACAAAATTGATACGAGCGGTGTTGTATAATTTTTGATCATCCTCTACGTACACACCTCGCAATAATTAGTCAGCAACGAGTGTCGACGCGAATTACGTGGAAACGCGTAGGAAGCTTGTTAATTTATTCCGCATTGGTGTGCAGTTTAAGCAGAGCAAAATTGCAAATAAAACGGAGGACTCATTAAGGGATTGGCATTCTCGAGCGTGGCAACGATGGGGATGGAAATAAGTAAATGGCGCGATAAATTGCGTAACAGCTTCAGCATAAGAAGTTTCGCTCACCGTCTTCGTCTTGGTTTCTCTAGAGTCGGAGACGATGCAACCCCCGAGGAAACATCAAAAAATCCCAATTTCTATACTATACTAAAGTATATAAAATATAACATCGTCATTGTTACAGACCATCGACACTGGACAAAGCGCGTTGAAGGCGCAAGATTATCAGGTTTGCATCACTATCATCGAGGCGAGACAGTTGGCCGGTCTGAACATGGATCCAGTCGTTTGCGTGCAAATTGGAGACCAACGAAAGTACACCAGCGTCAAGGAGTCAACGAATTGCCCGTATTACAACGAGGTGCGTTTTTCTACTTGAAGCGAAAAATAGTTTTTTTTTTTTGGATTTTGAAACAGAAAACACCGGAACGAATAGTATGTTTCAAAGCAAGTCGAGTTTCAGTCACTCGATGATACTTTTCTAGTCCTGGCATAATTAACAGCAATTAAACTTGTGGTGAAGCAACGTGATTTTTATTTAAAAAAAAAAAAAAAGAAAAAGAAAACATTGGTCGCATGCATAGAATATTCCATTTTTCCAATTTTGAAACAAACGTAGCGGAAGTGTACATTTCACAAAAAACTATGCAGTCTTTTTCTATCTCGATATGTCGGTGATTTGTCAGCATTTAATTAGGTATTTCAAAGAGTATGGAAATTTTAATCTACTGTCGTTCTGCGTTTTCTTCTTTTTCAGTATTTCGTCTTCGATTTTCACATGCCGCCCGTCATGCTGTTCGATAAAATTATCACGCTGTCGGTAAGTCGCTTGTTAAATCTTCTCTTCACCTCGCGCAATCGGCGAGAGCGCTGTTCATAGACGTTAGGAAGCTATCTGCTTCGTTAGATAACTAGAGTTATTAACTCGGCCTTCGGTACTTATGATAAACACGAGCAACGTGCAAGCAATGAGTCGCTATAATCGCGCTTGCTCTTTAAATAAAACGTTTTCGGCAATATGTAAATGGATACAACGATATGATATACACGTATACGTGTCGTATGTATAACACGAGGCGAGTATGATGCGTGCATACGTTTCGAAGTAGGGCAACGAATATGTTTCTCATTACCCGGATGAACCGTTTCATTAACAATTAATTCTTCAATTAACAATTAATTCATTATCAATCGTTTAAAAATCATTTACGCAAACGTGCAGTTTCATTAACGTAATTCACAATTTGCGCAAATTAACTTTTCGTGATTAATTAGTTGATTTACACTTATAAGTTCACCATTCCTTCGTTGAATTTAATTTCACCAGATTTGATTAATTTCGTTCGGCTCGACTCCGTAATTATAATCGCGGCTGCCGACAACGTTGTATTTGAATAATTCAGTTATTTTCATGCGTCTCATCTGAACGAGAAGCTGAAGAACTAATGGTTTACGATGCATGGTACAAATAGAATATCGTTTGCTCTTAATTACACGTGTTTCAGCGCATTCCTGACTCGCAGCGCGAGTTTTTTTTTTTTGCACAATGGTGTTTGATTCCCTGCAGAGCGTTGAAGCAGCACGCGGGTTAGATTTATTGATTTGACATGTAGAAACGCAAACGATAAAAATAGGGGAAGGAAATTGGAGAGAAGAAGGGGGAAAAAAAAAGGAATCGACGAGTGTTTACTCGGGATCCGTGAACTGAAGCATTCGTGGATTTTGAGTCGTTCGTTTGCTCCCTTGAACTGGCTAGCTCGTGCACGTACAGTTTATCTCCATAAATTCCATTTGGACACCAAAGTCTTGATCTTCTTTGGGAAATTGTGAATATTTAAACTGCTGCAAACGTGAGAAAAGATCGCACAACAATTTATTCCGAAACGTTTTAAAGCCTTTATTGTTCTGGCGGTTTTTTTTTTCTGAAAGACATTTCTTTATGTAGTAAAGCGAAGATAGTTCTTTCTTGAAAATGCTATAAACTCAAATTTTAAGCAATACTTTTCATCACCGAAACTGAAGATCGAAGCTTTCTCTTTGTAACAATCTTTCAAAACTTGACGTACATGTACGACTTTTCATTAAATTTTTGGGCGGCAGAAACTCGAGAAAATGCAAAATTCAACAAAACAGCAGCTCTTACAAGTAAGAGACAGAACAAAAATTCTTACTTGGAAATATTTGAATTTGTAGCATCTTCAAGTGTATCTTCCAAGTTTTCCACTTGACGCACGATGAGGAAACAACTTTGGAAAAAGAAAAAAATGATTTTCCAGCATTGTGAAAATAGAGACTGTCACGCTTGGAAACGAGCTCAGGTGGATTGTCGTGCGATTATTTTTCAGCAGCTGTTACAGCAGTTTGAGCATCAATAATTTCTGAAAAATCGGACATTTAGTGTCTGGAATATTCATGGGAGTATGTACGGGAAAGGCCATTTCACGCGATGTGAATAATAATCGAAGAGAAAGTGGATCAAGATTATTTGAAATGAGATTACCCTCTATTGATACGCAGGTGCAGCAATCGCGGAATCTCTTACGCGCTAATCTAACGCTGGGCAGCTTTAAATTAGACATCGCGACTGTATGGGCACAACCAGGTATATTTTTCCAGTCCTTCGAGAAGGATTCTAAAGGTTTATCTGTTAATCATTACCGACTGTTCTTTCATCTTTTATCGAGCCTCGTCTCGACGAGTGTATCCAAGCAAACCAATTTCTCCGCTCGTCGTTTCATTGAAACGACACTTCTGTGGATGGAAATATAAATTTCAAATCGATTTATAATGGTTTCGATTAAACCGAGACAGGGATATTGTATAGTATCCGGACTGCGAAATTTTTGGCGCGAAAATGTGTCCGCTCGAAAATATTTTCAGGAGGTATTCTAGTTTGAGACCACGAAACTTTTTGTTGATTCTGTTTCACGTAAATTTATGCATATTTATAAGTTAGAAAATAAACGTACTGGTTGATTATAATATATTATATATATAAATATATATATAATTAATATAATATATATATATATATATATATAGTATATGCAATTGATATAAAATATAAATATACAATTAGTATGATATATAAACTAATATAATGTATGTAATTAGTATAGTATATATAAATAAATACGGTATTATGCAATTGATATAAAATATAAATATATAATCAGTACGTTTATTTTCTAACTTATAAGTATCATTGTGATTTCGTTTATTCTCCTAATTTGAAGCGAGAAAATGAAGAAAGACTATATCGACTGTGGCTGTGACGCGAATCAGAACAAAATAAAAATCTTGATTGTTATAGCACCTTTAATCTGAAATATTGTTTTATTCGACGTTGTTTTGTCTCCGTCGCGTTGGAAAAATGGATTTCAAAAATTTTAATTGCGATGACAGCACGTGCACTAGAGATTCTTTCAAAATTTTACATCGGCCCACCAGAATAAAAACTAGAGCTTGAAATGTCGCCGGGGTCATTTCAAGAAGTGAGGTTTCGAGGGAAACTTGTTCAAAGAAGAATTCTATTTTCACACAGAGCTCGTTTGCATCGATGTTTCTTCTTAGTGGGGATCAAATATGTATTTGATGTGGTGGGCTCTGAAAGTATCCTTCCTCTAAACTAGGACACTTGAACGATGAATATCAACAGAGACAATGAGCTGTGTTCCTCAAATTAGGCTAATTTTGCGAACTCAAACAAATCCATTCGCCGTGAATTTTTTCAAACACGCGCATGCAAATATAACAGAAAAAGAGAAAGATGGAGTTTTCCCGAAATTTTAAACCAGAATATCTCCTTTCAGACTGCTGTGAAATAAAAATATGGTAAATAATTAAAAAATTATTTAAAAAGTTCAGACATTTGGCCACTGTTATTATTTCCTTGAAAAGAGTTTTCAAAATACTCGAAAATATCCAAAAACGTTGAAACCCATTGTATTTGAAATCGCCAAATTTTTATTTTCCCGTCGAACAATTACCATTTTACATTTCAAAGATACGTATATAATCTATACTCTTGTTGCCAGAGATTTGAACCTCGACAAAAATCCAGCACCAAAATCCCACTATTCCACTTGGTGGGATAATGCCAGGCCAGAATTAAGAATACAGAGATTAGTTAAAAAAATTCTCTCTGCCATTTTCTTTTCCGCTTCGGTTTATAATCCTCTTGTTGGCTTTAGTTTCACCCGAGGTTAATTGCCGCCCGACGAGGCTTTATCCAACCCACTGATACTCCTTTTTAAAGAAGCCTGGTCATTAAGTTTAATCACTTTGCAACCGCAAACGATGATACTTTGTGACACAATACGACGCCACAAACGAGATATTTCACGCGAGTTTTACGATGAGAGTTATGCTTCGAACGAAAATCAAGGCACGAAATCACCCTGTTGAAACTTGGTAAGCTACTGACTTGTAAAAAAAAAATGTAAAAACCAGTCATTTCTCGTGAATATCATATTGTATCGCTGTACACCGGTCCACAATTGTTGTAATTGAATTGCAGCATATATAAGAGAAAATACATACGCGCGTGTGTGTTTCGTTTGGCATCCCTTCCACAAATTGATTTTCTCAAATTGAAACTCTCGTACCAATGAGAAAAATATATGCACGTGAGATATCTCGGCCGATGGTGGTCATCGTACGAACGAAACTGTATCGCGGGATCTCCCTCGTCGAGGTAACTAAAATATTTACAGCTTACAAATCTCTGTTCGAGATTTTTTGCATTCGCGTGCCATATATTTCGTTCCAATCGTTTACTTCTAATTTTCTGCGATTGCAGTGAGAGTTTCCAGTTGCCTCTGCCTCTCAATAGCAGTAAATGCGTCGTAATCCCGTGGAGGTTACGAGCGACAAGCACCGTTACCGTCAATATTAGCTGTGAACCGTGTAAGGAGGTGACACGTACGCAGCTTGTTAGAGATGACAACTTTCGGGCGTTGCCAATTTACACTAATACCGCTCTGCTATCCTTACGGGCTCCTCTTTTCTCGCAAACATAGCTTTTTTTTGTCTTGAACAATATTGGAAGTACGATCTTCAATCAGCAAATATTATTCGACCTCGACGTCAGACGCAAACTCGTACACTCAATCTGGTTAATTAAAATGAGCTTTATTTGCAATCCTACATTACGTATATATATATGTTAGATATTTTATATCTTTATTGTCTGCAGGTTTTTTTAATTTTTCTGATAATGATAATTCATCACAATTTTGAACGGTAACGTGATGTAGTACATTATCTACGCAGTTTTTATAGTAGATACACCCGTGTCTGTTTGTTTCTTTTGTGCGTTTGTCGATCTAACGAACTAATGTCAATCAAAGTCAAATTCCAATTTTTCCGCTCTTTATGACGTATGAGTAGCTTAAAAGTTATGAAGCTTTCCAATGAAACTTTAATCGTTTCTAAAATTTCAACATTGAACAAACGTAGAAAGACGTTCTGTAATGTCTTCAGTCGTTTTAATTGTTATCTTTTTCGATCCAAGTACTCCAATGCTTTCTTATAGAGAGTGAAAAAGGTTGATATACAAAGCAATTATATATTACAGTTCCATTGAATTAGTTTCGGAGAGTACAGTATCAAGCTATATAATTTTTTTCTAGTAAAATTTTGTTCTCCTCCTTCCTTTAACGTTATATTTTGACCCAGTTGCGAAGGGTAGCCTGCATCAACCTTATTTCTGTGAAAAATGATCCTTATTTTCAATTTCAGCAACCTCAACTTTGGCATGGATACAATGAAAAGACAGATTAAGCTGCAAATCCTTTTATTAACAGTAAATGGACCAAGTTTCTATTCAATTGGAATCTCAACTATTCAATTTTATATATCGTAAACTCCTAAAATCGTTCTAACCAAATATTTTGCAGTCTGAATATTATACTTCAGCCCGGAAACACATTCAATTAAATTACATGTTTATCGTTTTATTCTGTATTCTCATTGGGAAGCAATGAATTTTCAGTTCTTTGCATTGAAATCGCAGCGAAATTAATTACATATTGTATCATCATGCAACATGCTCTCTGTGTACGGTCGTCAATTTTCGTTTACGCGTAAAAGGTTGATCGTGAATAAATTTCATCGTTGAAGAAAAATTAAATTGGCAACAATGTATTACGCATCGAACACATAGCAAAAAAAAAAAAAAAAAAGAGATAAAGCAGGGTGGTACGAATAAATAACATTTGATGGAAAAAAATCGAAACGATATCGACAAAATGCAAAAAAAAAAAAAAAAAAAGAAGTGAAACAATTATTCTTCTACGTATCATGTCATTTTTATCATGCATCAGTATTCATTTTTAATTCACGGCTTGTATAAATCGCTTATATCGTAGTTTCTGACAGCAAGTCATGCCGCTTCTGTAGCGTAGAATATTTATAACTATTACATTCGCACGTAACATGTACGTACGTACGAGAAGAAAGAAAAAAATACATGTATAGAAAGGTGAACGAAAGTATTCGCACACTTGACGAAAGATTCTCTGCATTTTTGAATTGCTATAAAGTCATAAAAAAAAAATCTTGCAACAATCCAGCTGGCCTCATTTTAAAGCGCGAAACTTTTACTTTACCAACTTCGAGTCCGTTTTTTTTTTTTTTTTTTTTTTTTCAAAGAAGTTTCGACATTATGTAAATCGGATTTTACATTCGGTAGAGAAGAGCAAGGACACTTTTGAAAATTGTAAAAGAACTTTTCTTTTTTTATAACTAAATCTACCATAGTCTTGGAGATTGAAGTTTCGCCTTTACAACGATCTGTTAAAACTTGCCGATTTCTTTTCGCCATTTTATTGAAACTTTGAACATTAAAGTTGAGTGACACAATGTTGGAATTTCTTGAATTTCTGTCAATATGATCCTAATGTTCAGGGTTCAATAAAAAGATCGTATAGGCAAGTTTTAAGAGGTCGTTATAAAGAAGAGGCTTTAATCTTCGAGACCACGATTGGTTTAGTTGTGAAAAAAATTTTTTACTGATTTTGGAGACGGTTCAAATTTTTACGATTTTCGACAACATTTTTGGAAACAATGGACTCAAAATTGATAAAAATAGAGGTTTCGTGTCTTTAAAATGACCAACTGGTTGTATGATTCTGTTTCATACGAATAACAGTTCAAAATTTCGACAATTATTCATCGAGTCCAGCTTTGCATATATGCAAGTTCCTTATTTTACCACGTGAAACTGAATGCATTAGAGCAGATTGAAACCGTAATAAACAGAAAGTAAGTAAATACGTTGGAAGTCGTTACGTAAGTATCCACGTGCGACATTCATTGACGAAACATAGTTACTCGTTCCCATAAATGACGATTCTACGATTTTCCTTTTAGAATGTTACATTTTAAATGATCGGTAGTTTCTCATCGTTACTGGTTCAATTACATCGAATTTTAAATATTTGAAACAAAAAAAGAAAGGGATTTTGGATATTTTGTGGATCTTAATTTATTTGTTAGTTAAAATTAGATAGTTTTTAAAACGTCGACGACGTTCTTTACATTTATTTAAAAGAACACGCAACAAATTTTTAATGTGCACGAAGATTTTTTGATTTGAGTGTATAATCACTGTACTGTATATAAATAAAATTTTCATTTAATTTTAATTTTTCCGATTCAAACATCGTGCACAAGCAAATTTACTTAACCGATCTGCTCTTATATCTTACTTGCTAAACCAAACTAATGTGGCTAATTTCGAGCTTAATTTCGTTTTCTTACTCTCCATCTCTCATGTTTAACTCAGTTTACTGATCGCATTTGCCAGTCTTTTATTTCTTACTTTATTCACTCTTGATTGTATTTTCCTGCAATCTTCACAGAATCAAAGGATTCTTTATTGAGTATGAATAAATAAATTAAATTGAAATAAGAATATTTTCTATACATTAGTACATTTGTAATTAAATCATTGGAAGGAAGATAAGTGAGAGTAGTTAATTTTGCAAAGTATTTCTAATATTTCAATTGAAAGTGGAATGTAAGGCTAGGTGATAGATCACGTGAATATTTATGCAAATTTATATTCTTGTGGATGAAATTCAAGAACTTGAGCAAAAATTTGTTTCACGCGACAAGTGTTACAATAAATACTACATTTTATATATTTTTGTATATTTTTGTATCTACATTATGTGTAGTTTTCTATAAAATATGTAACTGTGATATAGTAATCTAACATATTTCCCGTTCTGTGGTATTTACAAAATATATGAAAATGCATCATTTTTTGAAAAAATGATAGTATCAATTTGAACAAAATTTGAGTTATAGCACGTAGTATTAAAGAACAGAAGATTACGTTTCTCACTGTACAAATTTAAGAGACATCGTCAAATTTTCTTAAGAATCTGTTTAACTTCAACCAACAAATAAATCAGCGTCTATGAGATATTCAAAATACCTGTATTTCTTTAAATATTTGAAATTTGCGGATGTACGTAGACTTTCGTGACTGTGACATCTTCAAGCAATATTTCTACATTTTTTTCAATCAATCATAGTATTGTCGATACATGCGTGAATATCGACAACACCATGCTTCAACGTTTCGATAAACCAAGATATTGAAAAACCTCCAGAGATGCATCGGAAGCGAATGACTGCTAAAAGTTGCATCTTCTATCATTTACTCATAAATCACGTACACACTTAATGCTCACGTATTATCCATTTTGAATGGTGTCTCCTCTTTCTGTTCGTGTGTTACGATGTCTACACGTTGTAAAAAGAACGGACCGCTTCGCGTTCTGACGAGCATAACGCACGTTTACTCTGTAGATCATCAGTTTTACCATAAATGGGCGTTGTTGACGGACCCGGACGACGTGGCTGGAGGACCAAAGGGTTATCTGAAGTGCGACATAAGCGTGATCGGCAAAGGCGACACCGTGAAAATCCCTCCCAAAAGTGAGAAAGACGAGGACGACATCGAGGGCAATCTTTTGCTTCCGGATGGCGTACCTATCGAAAGGCAACGGGCCAAGTTCATCGTGAAGGTGTACAGGGCCGATGGGCTACCGAAGATGAACAGCAGCATTATGGCGAACGTGAAGAAGGCGTTTACCGGGGAGGTCAAGGATCTTGTCGACCCATACGTTCAAGTGTCTTTCGCCGGATTAACCGTAAGAGTCAACAATCACAAAGTTAATTAGAAAAGAATTTGTAGATCTAGATGGTACATAGAAAAATTGTAAGACGTTAACAATAAGCAAAATCTTATAAAACTGAATTAGGTATGACAAAGGGAATGAATGTATAATGTATCTGTAACTGTATGTCTTGGAATGTACAGGCGTTTGATATAAAAAAGAAAAATATTCAATACAAATTTCATTATATACGTACATAAAATAGCAATCTAACTTCCCGTTCGTCACTATATCTACGCTTTAGTTTTAGCTTTCAGTCCATATGTATAATTAATAATGACCCATACTTTCAAGTGCCCTTCGCCGTAGGAGTTAACAATCACAAAGTTAATCAGAAAAGAATTTGTAGATCTAGATGGTACATAGAAAAATTGTAAGACGTTAACAATAAGCAAAATCTTATAAAACTGAATTAGGTATGACAAAGGGAATGAATGTATAATGTATCTGTAACTGTATGTCTTGGAACGTACAGGCGTTTAATATAAAAAAGAAAAATATTCAATACAAATTTCATTATATACGTACATAAAATAGCAATCTAACTTCCCTTTGTTCATCACTGTATCTACGCTTTAGTTTTAGCTTTCAGTCCATATGTATAACAGATTTTTCTATTTTCAGGGTAAGACGAGCGTTAAGAGGCACAGTTACGCGCCAGTTTGGAACGAACAGATCATTTTCACGGAAATGTTCCCGCCCCTCTGTCAAAGGATTAAAATTCAGTTGTGCGACGACGATCCGGTTCATGCGACCGTCATCGGTACGCATTTCGTCGATTTGAAGCAAATCAGCAACGATGGCGAGAAGGGATTTTTACCGACTTTTGGGCCAGCTTTCATTCATTTCTACGGAAGTATTAGGGACTACAGTATTATAGACAAGCACTCCACGTTGAACGCAGGATTGGGGGAAGGAATTTCTTACAGAGCAAGGTTGTGACTCGATTTCGTTTCTCCTCTGTCAAGGAACTCTAGAACTACACTGTGGATTTTTATGTATTTATGGAAAATTTACAACGTGCAAAAATGTATGGAATATATGAATATATTTTATAATATAATAGCGAGCGAGAGTTATGTAGAGAATGTTGGTTTTCTTTATTTTAAAATTTTTGTGATCATCGCTAAAAAAATTTCTTTTATCTACTATATATTATAAAGTATGCTATATTATATATATTATAGTTTACTCTATATATTATAGAGTAAACTATATTATATATATTATAGAGTATACTTTATCTACTATATATTATAAACTATATTATATATATTATAGTTTACTCTATATATTATAGAGTATACTATACTCTACTTTGGTATTTTTGCACATTATACACATTGTGAGAATTATTCCAATTTTCCATAAATGTTTACCATAGCGTAGGCTGCATTTTTTCAAAAATAATTCAGAGCCTACTGACAACGCTAATTTTACTCAGCTCGAACCTCAGAAGTTCTAGAATTGAAAACCTTGTTATTCTATCACCTAGGGTCGAAGAATCGAAATATTAATCGCACTATCGTCTTGCTTCTCTAGATTATTAATAGCGATTAGAACAGAAATAAGCGACAACGTAGAAATGGCCCCGTCGGAGGTTGAAGTGGAACCCACGATGTCCGTCAACGAATCCGCTTATGCCAGGAACGAGGAATTTTTTCTCTTTGCCACTATAATGGATGCCACGATGATCGACAAGAAACTCGGCGACAAACCAATGTATTTCGAATTATCGATCGGCAACGCGGGGAATGCTTTAGACGGGCACAACGAAAGCTCCAAGGTATGTCTCGTACGTGAATGATAGAATTTGTGATCGCTTCGAATCATCTGAAATTTGTATACATGCCGAAAAATTTGACTTACTTCGAAACGAACCCTTGATAGTTTTGATTTTGAAATTTTCAGTTTTTAATTTTTCTGGAGTGTCTTGAAAGTCTTGATAGTTGAACATAGTTGTCTGTTAAGTGATACAAAAGAGATATAGACAGAAAATGATTGGTAACGTTGAAAATGTGAAAAGGTGTCCAGGAAAGTCAAAATATCGACTCAAGATATTTATGGCAGAAACCAACGTGCGAAGTGTGTTAATATTTTACGTCAGTAGTAGGGTTTGAAGCAAAGCAATTGAAAAGCTCGTAAAATATTGAATACTCATCGCGCTATTAAATTCTGTCGCAATTCTCAGGAGGTTCAAGTTTCGACAATGTATATAATCGAATTATATTCAAAGCAATTCAAATTTGTCGTCAAATGTACAATACGAATTCGAAACATAGTAAAAGCTCTTACATTCAAACTAACGGAGAGATAGAAGTATTTGGTTAATGAAATTCTCGAGTAATAACAAAAACCACTTCGATGAACAGCGAATTGCATTTATCCAAATGGGGATTGAGAGAATTGTTAGTAAAGAATGCTACATTCCTGCTGAACTATTTACTTTTTATATTTTATTTTAATCAACATAATCAAAGTCCTTCTGTAAATAAGAAGACTATTTCAACATGAGAAGACACCTTCCATACACATAAATGAAATATTGATTCATTGATTCTCTTATATCTTCTATCAGCGTTATTTTTTTTTTTTTTTTTTTCAGTAAAAGCTTGTATTTTATATTTTTGTAATTGTGAAACATGTAGTAATAATAAATAAATTAGCAAGAGAAAAGACATTTATTGTCTATTAATAAATATTCTGTTCGGATAACAGTATTCGAATAAAAGAGCATTCGGATGTGAAAATATTTGGTTCACAGGATCATCCATCGTAGGATGATCAAATTGGATAATTCCGATACAGGACGTCTATCGTAATGCTATTCGTCCATCGGATTTCTTGGATTAAAATGCATTCAACGAATGAAAAAGCATAAAAAAAAAAACGAACGATGACAGTTAAATGACTTTTATTATGATTGACTGCTGCCAGATGTGCGATATGGGACCAAAAAGTGGAACGAGCGGCGATCAAGAGGAGCTCCAGGAAGTGTTGAGCGGATCCTGGCAAAGTACGACGCCAGCTTGTAAACCGATGACGCACGACAAAATCTATTATTTTTTGCCATACTGGGACGACAAGCCTTGCCTTCACGTTAGAAGTATTTGGCCCGACTACAGACGCAGGATGTACAACAGCAATATAATCGGCAGGATTTCCGATAAGTTGGTAAGTCGTGAAGCACAAAGTCTACGAAAGTCTGTTTTGCCGATATTTAAAGAAAAAGAAGGAAATTATATGAGAGTAAATGAAAGTATGAATTTTTCGATCAGATAGTCCAAATTCTTGTAAACAAGTCCTGTTTGCTTCACTGTACATATATTAATTGCCTAGATCTTCATAAGAATCGTATTTTCAATTTAGTTACATGTGCTTTTAAACAAGTGTAAGAAATATTTCAAATTAACTAAAATCCGTAAGTTAATTTGAAATATTCCGTACGCTTTAATTAAAATCAATAAATTAATTTAAAACATTCCTTACACTTTAATTAAAATCCATAAATTTGAAACTTCTATTTTATTTAATATTTGACGTTGCGTAGATTTTTGTACTAACCGTGCGAACCTTTCTAGTTTATCGTCGAGTAATTCACTTTGACCGAGTTCTTTCGCTGTTCGTTCGCGACAGGAGGAAGGATTGTCGGAGGCTCAGTCGCACGCGGACGACTGTTCAGGCGAGAAAATTTTGAAGGCTGCGTTGGAGGAATTGAGCAGCAACTGCAACCGATATGTCAGTATCAGTAAATCGAGTGTCACCGGTCCCGGTGTTGGCAAGACGAAACTCGATAAAGAGAGGACGAAACTGTGTCAGAGGGAATTGGAGAATATAGGAATTATGTCACGGAATCTCAAGGCCGTCGTCACTAAGAGTAGCTTTAAGGAAAGATTGAAGACCGCTCAGGGCTATTTGCAGAAATTGAAGTTTCTCGTTGAGGACGTGAGTGATCGATTGTTCGAGATCGTCATTCGCAAACATTCCCCTCGGACATTTTATCGTTAAAACACGATTTTCAGCCTCAGGATTCTTTGCCGGATGTTTTCATCTGGGTGATCAGTTCCGGACGTCGGATCGCGTATCACAGAATACTCGGAAGGGATTTGATCTACTCGATCGTCGATGAAGAATGTGGTAGACACTGTGGCAAAGTTCAAAGCATGTTTCTCAAAGTACGTCTTTATCTTGCCTTATTCGTTTCGTCAAAGCAACTGAATAATGGAGTTAATAGTTAAGTTTTCATAATCAACGATGAGTTCGAAAGAAGATGTTTCTCGTCGAGGGAAGAAAGTTTAAAACAAAAAAATATATGAAAATAATTTGACGTTAATATATATTCTTGTAGACAAGAGCGTGCAATTGATTTTGCATTTATGAATGTGTAATAAATAATGATGGAAGTCGATCGACAGCTTCCAGGGAAGAAACGATTCGGACCTTCAGGCTGGGCGATACAGACGAAATTACAAATTTACATGTGGCTGGGCATCTTGAAGCATAAGAAATACTTCACGCAAGGTTTGCCAAAGGGTTACGAGCTTAGTCACGAGTTGAAAAACGTGGACAGGCCGCGCGCGTTACCACCGACTATTATTCATTACGTTGAAAAGCACGTACGTACTTAATTCGAGAGTTTTTAGGGCTACGGTTATATTATATACGCCTATATAGACCATTGGCTCAGAAGTTTAGAGCACTCTTCTCTTTTTAATCGAAATAAATCTTTTCGCACGTTTCTCTTGAGGAAATACGAATGTTTTATTTTTATTGTAAATGTAATTAATCACAAATTTCAACATTTATGTTTGTATCTATTTAATATTAATATTATATAAAACACTTATATTTATTTTAGGAAAATATCAATATCATATGTATGTGTGTCATATATATATTAATATCATCACAATATCATGAATTTTTAATATAAAATATACATATAACACGCTCTTAATTTTCGAGGCACAATGTATGTTGTTCATCTGAGATACACATTTCTGTGACGCATGTTGTACAAAAAAATAGAAAAAATTGACATGCAGTTGATCGATTATTGCTAGTTCTTGAACAATCGTTTATTAAAAATTTCTTAATCTTTCATTTGTTAAATTTGTTAGAAGAAAAGAATACACTATTAAAATCTGTCTGAATATTCTGAATACTTATCATAAAATCAAACGATTAATATCCACTTTCATTTATTTTGAGGTATTTAATTCGTTCGTCTATGTATACGGGCGTATATATAATCGCAGCTATAAACGTCGAAACTGTCGATCCTGTTTGTCCATTTTATTTTGTTGTTAATACAACTTGATCATTGAGTAGAAGTTCCAGTTAAGAGCGCACATGTATCAGGCCCGATCTTTGATCGGCAGCGATGCATCCGGCCTTTCCGACCCATTCGCGAGAGTTATTTGCGGTGAATTTTGCAAATCCACCCAAGTGATCGACGAAACTTTGAGTCCTACGTGGGACGAGCTTCTTCTCTTCGACGACATCTTGATCTACGGGACTGACGAGGAAATTAAGAAGGAACCACCGTCGATTGTCATCGAACTCTTTGATCAAGACAAAGTGGTATGTCACGATGGAGAGCTTCTCCAGTATATACGTTTCCGCTTTGTTTTTCGTTGCTATACAATGTTCAATTAAAGACGTAAAGAAAATTTCTGTATTGTGCGATTACAATTGTTTTTCTCATTTGTTTCTGATTCTTTTGTTTACAGAGTCATTTTGTAACTATGGACATAACACTGCATGAGGGCTCTGCTTTAACAGTTTGTATACGACATACGACATTCATACGCAGAAACACACGCTTACGCATTTTATTCTTTTGACGTCGATTTGTATTACTGGCCAGAAGTTTGGGGGCATGTTCCTGCATAAAATTATAGAGATTTTTTGATATTTCACATTTCTGATATCACACACTTGCGACGAAAACTTGAAAGAACTTTTGAGTTATTCTTTAATTATTACTGATGAGAATGCCGAAATATTAAATTAAGTATGAAATGTGAAAATATACCCAAACCTTTGGCTCCTTTAAAATTGTTATAAAATCGAGGTGACCCGTAATTATCGTGGGTATGTCTGTAACGTTTCAGAAAATATTCGTCGATAAAATAACAGAAGTCGCGCAGTACACTTTATCGTAACAAACAACTTAGAGATAAGTACACTGCGATTTACACGTTTCCCGAAAGAGAGAAACTTTTAGAAATTCTTGGAAAACAGAGGGAAGAAAGTCGATAGTAAATTGCGCGATGAATAATTTATTTCTGGAAACAGGGAACAACTGAAAACTAGAAAAATTTACAGGACGATAGACAGAAATTGAACGGGGTGAATGCATGACGGTTTCAGGGGAAATCGGAGTACATAGGTCGAGCTGTTGCACGACCTCACGTGAAACTTGCCTCAGAATCTTATACGCCACCCAGATTCCCACCGTCGTTAGAATGGTACGATGTGACAAGAGGTGTTGCAAGAGCCGGTGAACTTCTTGCCGTTTTCGAGTTACTCGAATATCCGTCGGCGAAGGATTATGGCTTTCCCACGTTGCCGGACCCGAAGGAAATGCCAAGCCAAACATCCATCGCTGCCCAGGATCGTGGACCCATTCTTCCGGTTCCGGTTGGTATCCGACCAACTCTCTCCAAATATCGGTAATTACTTCCATTCATTTTACAACAGTTACTTATAATTGTAATTACGCACGTAATACCTTCACTTGTAATTACTTCTGATTTTTATAATTAATTTATAGTAATTTCGTCTTCTGTGCATTAGTCTTCTATTTAATAAATAAATTAATCAAACTCAAGGTAGATGAACAATAGAAGTGTAACTTAATAAACATTTAATCAAAAGATATAGTCATAATTATCGTCATACGATTACAATTAAAATTAAAAGATAATGACAATTTAAAAATGACGAAAATCAAATTAAGAATAGCGCGCGCTGTTGTTTTGTGCGGCAGGATCGAGGTTCTGTTTTGGGGTCTAAGGGATTTAAAGAGAATACATCTAATGACCGTGGACAAGCCTCGCGTGGACGTCGAATGTGCTGGCCACATCCTCTATTCCTCGGTTATAACAAACGCTAGGAAAAATCCAAATTTCAACACACCGGTGAAGTTCTTGGAACTAGAGCTACCGGAGCAGGAGCTCTATCGGCCACCTTTGACCATCAGGGCTGTCGATTGCAGAAGTTTCGGTCGCTATACTCTCGTTGGAACGCATACGATAAATTCGATCCACAAATATATGTATTATCCGCAAACGAAGAAAGCGAAGGACGTCGAGGAGAGAAAGAAGAATCTGTACCAGTTGCAGCAATACACAGGTGAAATGATTTTGAGTTCAGAATCAATTAAATCCATTATCGTTGCAAGTTCCATAAATGATTAAACGGACAGTTTGCGTATGTTTATCTGCTTTTGCTAATTGTTCTGTTCTTTGTCAGGTTTCGATACATCGAAGACTAAATTACATTATCCATCTTTACCAGAGTCATTAACCGATCTCGAGTTCGCTATTGGAGACGTGATTATCACTCTCGGTTTGGAGCCTGGTTGGCCAACGAAGAAAGACAAAACGGAACAGAATATTAAGAAGAAGCAAAGCTTGGCCAACGATGGAAGTATGGGTAAGTACTATACTAAATAAAATACAAAGCACAGATAGATGGTAACGTTACAGCGCTGATTCGAATGAATTCTGTCTAGGTGATTTCGGTACGTTCGACGACGAGGACGGTTGTCAAGACTGGTGGACGAAATACTTCGCCTCTGTCGAAGTTATGATAGAAGAAAACAAGGAGCTACGCAGGGAGAGACCAATGTTTCAGGCACAAGCGAACGGCAATGTTCCAATGTTCATGGAGGAGAATTACGGTCAGAATCAACCGAATCCGTCTGGCGAGAAGAGCCCTGGCGTTACAGCGAAAAGATTGTTTGGCCTAAAGTCGACGGCGAATGCGGCTAGGTTCGTTTCGAAGCATTCCTGCCGCAAGTTGCCGAAAACGGCGCTGCTGAAAGTGTATCCGAACGAACTGGAAGCTCAGCCGGAGTTCGAGCAGTTCAAGGAATGGCTGCACACGTTCGAACTTTACAGAGGGAAGAAAACCGGGGACGAGCCTGAGGACGAGTCCCGAATAGTCGGTAGCTTCAAAGGAGCCTTGAAGGTTTACAAGTGGCCTCTACCCAAAGATTTGATCGATCACACGGTGATGGGATTCGATCCGCAGTATGGCTTTTTCCAAGGCGTACCATCGAACGAACCGATTCACGTATTGGTACGGGTGTACATCGTCAAGGCAAACGATCTTCATCCTTGTGATCTGAATGGCAAAGCAGATCCATATGTGGTCTTGCAACTGGGTGGCAAAAGGATCAGCGACAAAGAAAATTATGTATCAAAGCAGCTCAATCCCGTATTTGGCAAGTACGTACCGATTTGATCGCGTACCATCACAATGTACAGCGATCCATTTGGTTGAAAGTGAATTTTGAGTCAAACTTGACTCTTGAGTAGGTCACAAATTCAAAGTAGATAATTTTAAGAAACACCACGCGTATAATTTACATTTGTAATTAATTACTATTGTCATGTGTGAAGGTGTTTTTAATTTTAGCCACCTAAATCGGCAAAGTGGACCACTGTACGATAAATTCATGCGTTTTGTTTGCAAGGTGTTTCGAGATAGAAGCAACCTTCCCGCAGGATTCGTTGCTGACGGTTCAGGTGTTGGACTGGGACCTGGTCGGCACGGACGACATGATCGGTGAGACGAAAATCGATCTGGAAAATCGATTTTACAGCAGGCACCGTGCTACTTGCGGACTACCCAAAAAATACGACGAGTAAGTTTTTGAATGAGAACGTTCTGAAATGAAATAATCGGTGCATGTGGTTGTCAGGTCTGGTTACAACAAATGGAGAGACGCGATGAAACCGACGCAAATCTTACTGAAACTTTGCAAAGAAGGGAAGATCGACGGACCGGTGTATTCGCACGGGAAAGTAACAATCGGAAGAAAGACGTTTTCTTTATCGAATGAGGAAATGGAATGCTATGTTCATACGAAGGGTAAATACAGTAAGATCTCCACGCAATAGTCAATTTTTAGAAATCCATGTACAAAATAAAGGTATCGATATTTCAAAAGTGGTTCAAGATTTTTTCAATTTCTATAGTCTAACAGCGATTGATTATTTTGTTAAATGCGTACTTCGATGGATCGTCTTATAATTAATATTGTAAAACGTTTCTTACAGTTAGTATCACAAATGTTGAAACGCTTATCTTTTTAGGTATAGAAGAACATCTTGCATTGGCAGTCCTTCATCAGTGGCATGCTTTTCCAAGAATCGGTTGCGCTTTGATCCCAGAGCATGTAGAAACACGTCCACTTTATAATCCTGAAAAACCAGGGATCGAGCAAGGAAAATTAGAAATGTGGGTCGACATGTTTCCCATGGACATGCCATCACCAGGACCGTCGATAGATATCTCGCCGAGAAAGCCTAAAAGTTACGAGCTTCGGATTATTATATGGAACACCGACGACGTTGTACTGGAAGATGATGCATTCTTCACTGGCGAAAAGATGAGCGACATTTATGTTAAAGGGTATTCTATGTATATTTGTTTATTCTATGTATATAATTTATATACTCGTATATAATGTGTACTTAACATTGTACAACGTTTGAATACTAACAATAGTTTTGCAACATATATATGTTTTACTATTACTAAGAATTTTATCTCGATTTGTTAGGTGGTTAAAGGGTCCAGAAGATTGCCAATCAACAGATATCCATTATCGATCTTTAACCGGAGAAGGCAATTTCAATTGGCGCTTTATATTTCCATTCGATTATCTCGTAGCGGAAGAGAAGATTGTTATTAATCGAAAAGAAAGTCTGTTCAGCTGGGATGAAACTGAATGCAAGATACCTGCTCGTTTGGAATTACAAGTAATGATAATCTGGTTAAAAAAGAAAGATCATTTTAATTTTGATTTACATTTATTTCAATTGTAATTTAGAGTTACAAATAATAATATATTAAAGATCATTTTAATTTACACTTTACACAGGTCTGGGATGCAGATCATTTCTCAGCCGATGATTTTCTGGGTGCTATTACTCTAGATTTAAATCGATTCCCGCGTGGTGCAAAGAACAGCAAACTTTGCACGTTAAGTATGCTAAAGACTGATGGATCTGTTCCAACGGTAAATATATTCAAACAGAAACGAATAAAAGGTTGGTGGCCTTTCTATGTTAAAAAAGAAAACGAAGATATGGAATTAACGGTAAATCTCAATTCATATTCGCTCTAATGTCTGACTTGAAGATATTTTTCATTGAAAATATAATGTAAACGATTTAGGGTAAAGTCGAAGCTGAAATTCACTTACTAACCAAAGAAGAGGCTGAGACAAATCCTGCAGGGTTCGGAAGAAACGAACCAGATCCGCTTGACAAGCCAAAGTAAGTACAATAACAATTCATTTAAAGCGTATGTTTGAAATATAATATAAATTCGCTATGATCTATTTAAAAATTTTGTAATATTGAATCTAAAATTATCGTTATTTTTTATACAATTAATTGTGACAATGATAATAATAATCAATTGATTAATCGTTTGTTTAAAAAAATATATCATTAATTGCCTTGTTTTTCAGTCGACCTGATGCATCTTTCATGTGGTTTTTGAATCCCTTGAAATCAATTAAATATATAGTATGGCACAACTATAAGTGGGCAATTCTAAAAGCTATCGTAGCAATTGGATTAATAATACTTATATTATTGTTCTTTTACGCAATACCTGGTTATTCTGTTAAAAAGTTGTTGGGAGCTTAGAAATATCACTTGCAAATATTATTGGTATATATATATACACAATATGGTATATATATATATATATATATATATATATATATATATACACCATATGATATTTTGAATATAAAAGATAATATTTTGATAAGAAACAACACAGAAGTAACTTCGCAATTACATTATCACTTAATTTTATAGGTAAAACTTTGAATTTTTCAAAGTTTAACAAAGTTAACTTTGTTATTAATTAACAAAGCTATAATAGACATACAATAGCTATAATAAACATTATAGAAAGCTTATTTTTTCATTTAATATTTATTTTGTGCTACATTTTACCACACAAATTTGATAGGCCTCATATCTTTTCCTTTTGCAAACAATTCTAAATATCAAAATGAAAACTAACTGTGCTTCTAGAGATCTTTCTAATAAATAATCGCTGTATAGTGGACCAACGAAACAGTAATAAAAGCTAATGTATATATAAAAAGCAGTACAATAAATAATTAGGAATTATTAGATGCAGAACAATAATACATTATATATATAGAGTATTTGTAGTATTATTGACCAGCGTTTTTCTCGTAAATGGTAAGTTTTTGGAAAAAGTTGTAATATTTTTTTAGATAACATGATGTTTTGTCTAAAGAATATCAAATTGTATCAATTAATGGAATCAAAAATGTATCATTCTATTTGAAGAATTAAGTCACTTTCGTTTCTTGAATAACATGTAAATATAAAAAATAGTAAGAAGTATGCCATCATGTTATAACTTTTTCCTCTTTTACTTTTTTCAAAAGTTTATCATTAATGAGAAAAACATTGATCAATAATATCGCAAACACATTGCATATATATATAGCATATACTATTTTTACTTGTCAAATATTTCGTTAGAAATATTGTATTCTATTTCGTTGTAAATAGATAATTCAAGATAGATGTATGATGTGTATCAAAAAATAAATAAAAAGTATTAAAAACTAACTAAATATCGGACTTTTTACATATCTGTTGATAATGCTTCAAATTTGTTGGCTACATATGATATTTCTGATTCTTCGCTTGTTATTTCACTAGAATCATCAGAACTATCGGATGTCATTTTTGATATTTTCTTTTGATGCTTTTGGGTTTCTACGCTTTCCTCTTCATCATTTTCATCTTCGGACGAGGTATATATTTTTTCCACATTGTTAACATCTTCATCTTTATTTCTAGCTTGAATCCATCTAACTAATTCAATTTCTGAATGATTCTCCCACTTTTCTGTTACGAAATAGAAAAAAATTATATTATTTAATGATAAGCTATTCATAACATTTCTCGTGATTACCTTTATTGATAGACCAATCCGGAGGATATATGTACATACAAATTTTCCCTTCAAGCGCCATTCTTAACAATGAATTAGCTGCTCTGTAAGAATCAAGTCTAGCGGTTCGCGCAGTAACAAAATTTCGCTTAGAAGCCCAACTATCGCAAATGTCGATAGCGGACCATGTATCATCATTATCTGGATGTTGTAATTTAAGTATCTTTGGCAAATCTATTCTTTCAGCTAGAAATTTAATTGACGTATATGGTTCTCTGACTTGGGCTATCGGAAAAGATCCCATTAAAATTTGTAGTTGTTTAGGCACCACAGATGGGAACACCAATCCTGGACAATCACAGAGGCAAACTGTTTTCGTAAGATATATAGTTTGAAAATGTTTAGTATGTCCTGGTGTACGTGACACGCTAACAACTTTTTTCCCTATAAAAGATATTTAATAAATATTTAAAAATTATTACTTTCTGAAATGTAGTTGTGTTATAAGGAAATACTACTTACCCATTAATGCATTCATTAAGGATGATTTACCAACATTCGGAGTTCCAATACATCCAATAGTTAAAACTCCATTTTTATAGCTTTCATGCTTGAAATAACTTGTATCTTCTTTCTCTATAGTAATGTTATTTTTATGATTAACGTCGTCTAAATCAAGTTCCATTTCCATTTCTTCTTGAATTTTATTTTGCCAAGAACTTAAATCAACATTATTTCCGACAATTTCTTTACAAGCATCCAACAATTTCTGAGCTCCTTCTGCAGCCATTTTAAGTTTTCCCTTCCTACGTCTTTGCTTTATTGCCTCTGTTTCGCTGACATTTCCACGTAAATTATAAGTAGGATATGACGTGAACATCAAAATATGTAACTTTGGATACATAATATGAAAATATTCCTTCCATGCTATTACTAAGCTTGGAGGAGCTAAATCAACTTTGTTTAATACTAAAATCATATCCTTTTTTAATTCATTTGTTATATATTTATATAAATATGGAGGGAACATTAAAACAGTATATCTAATATCAACAATGATTAATAAAATATCAGACATTTCAAGAACTCTCCATAATTGTCTCCAAGTTTCTAAATTTAATTCAAAATAACTGACTGAACTTAATTTTTCCACGTTCCTTAGATATTCCTAAAAATAACAAATATTATTACAATTAATATTACATTTATATGTGGATAAAACATAAATGAAAATCACAATTCACTTACAGTAAAATATTTCTGTTCTCTCAATTCTAACTGTTCTTTCGACATGTTGAACTCCCATGATGGTCTCTTTGGCATGTCAATTTCAAGTGGAAAATAATTATTTGAAACTTCCTGATCCCTGAGAGATAAAGGTTCGATGGTACTTCTAGCTTGTTCCTTTCGTTTCAGTAATTCTTCCTTACTCTCTTGAAAGAATTGTAAAGTATATCTATTTCTGGAAGAATCATCATTTTTTCGCTTTTGTACAGCATTATATCCGAAACTACTACAATTTCTGTCTTCATTGTAACTTTCACCTATTAATTGCAACACAAAATTAATTATTCCGAATGTTTAATATAAAACATACTGTTCATTACTATATTATACATACCAAATAAAGCTGAATTTTGTCTTTGTTTCTTAGCTTGCAGCTGCTGTTTTTTTGCTTTACCGCTGAATGCCTTCTTTCTCATTGCTTTCCGCATTTTTCGTTCTAACCTCAACTCAGTTAACTCATTTTAATAATAAAACGTTTCTTGATTAAGCACGTCTTGAACACTTGTGTACCGTATATTAAATTTAGAGTATTAAGATCTCGAATTTCAAGTAAATTTCTGGAACAACTACGATTAAAACGTGTACGCTGGCATTCATTCACTCATTCATGTATTATATACATACACGTGTATATGTCTATACTATAGTAAGTTGCAAAACACGCAAATCGCAAAT
The DNA here is from genome assembly GCA_036937485.2 of Tetragonisca angustula. Taxonomy (NCBI): domain Eukaryota; kingdom Metazoa; phylum Arthropoda; class Insecta; order Hymenoptera; family Apidae; genus Tetragonisca; species Tetragonisca angustula. The sequence continues at coordinate 78,175 of JAWNGG020000282.1, read as the reverse complement.
TAGGATTTTAATTAAAATTATTTGTAACAAAATTAAAATCTTGTCGTTACAAAATTAATTATACCGACATACAAACACTTAAATCTATGACTACATAACTTTTCTTAGGTAACTATTTCAACTCTATCTTATCAATATCTTATTTCTATAAGATAATATATAGAGTTGAACTATTTTATATAATTTTATATTAGCCAATGCTATTAGTTTAAATATATGCTCGATGGAAATATATGTGAACAAAAATAATAAATAAATCGTACAATTTCTTAAGACTTCGGGAGAATTTAAACTCTCAATTTCCTGGGAATTTTTCAATGATCTATGGATTTTTGCATCGTGCTTGCAGGCATAGGGATATTAAAGTCCGTGAATTTTTAGCTCACTCTTCCTTTTCTCTAGGAACAATTCACAGAAATTGTCTTTTAGCGACATCTCACAGCAATCAGCTGAATTAGTAGTCATAGATAAATTAGAATTGTAGTTAACTACATTGAGAACCATAATTAATTACATTCAGTGATTTCTAAGATGTATACAGGGTTACAGAAATCTTTGCCAAATTGTTCTATAAATATTTTGAAATTTGTTATAAGGAAGTATGCAGTAGACACATTAAAAGAAACAGAAAATGTAATTTATCCTCCTATATTGGATTTATCCTATCGTGCCAGTATGAGGAGAAAAGATGATGTGTGGTATAATAAAATTAAAAAAATAGAGACTGTAGAGGAAAAATTAATTGGTTTAAATATGCCACATTATTATGGTTGGAAATCATTATATTTAGAGGAAGGAAACGTCCCATACAATTCATTGAATCATGCTCAGTATATTACGCGTACTCATGTTTTGAATGATAATAAACTACCTGAATTTTATAACTCTCTAATTACAACTGAAGAATTGAATAGTTTGGCACAGAGTATGAAAAAATATATAGAAGATATTATTATTTTTGAATATTGTCATAGATTGTGAGTATAATAATGATAATTCTTAAATGAATTTTTATTTCACAAAATTAGGCTAATTTCATTAAGTAATTTATTAATATCATACATATATGTTATAGGAGGGAGCAATACATATCAGATAAAGAACTACACAAAGAGAAAATAATACAAAATGCTGTTACAAATGCAGTTGTTTTTCAAATCAATCGAATGATGTTGGCTGCTTTGTCTTCAATACAAACACATTTATTGGATACTGAAGTAGATTTTGAACCCAGAATAGAAACGTTTTGGTTCGCAGGTGGCATAGAACGTTCACCCATAGCCAAACGACAAAGAAGAAGGATAAAATATTTGAAACAATATGCAGATGATCCAATAAACATACCTGTTCAATATCTTGGTTCTCCAATTTTACAACTAAGACATTCATCTCCTCTACGGGAGGTTATTTCGCCAATAGATTGTGCAAATCCGGAATTAATTATTCCCAAATTCGAATTTGATCCTAGAGTATTAGGTTATAGGTTTTCATATAGGCATGCAACTTGTATACCTGGTTTTTGGCCTGGTGATGCAGCTGAATTTGGTTTATTGTCTTATCACAGTACAAACAGATCATACTTTCATTCAGCATGTAAAGAGAAGGAAGCAATTACTGTGCAAGCTATTTTTGCATCTTACAGTTGGCTGTTATCTCAAGCTGTTTATCAAGGTATTGACTTATGTAGAAATATTTCTTTTCTAAACAAACATTCTTACATTGAAAGAATCTTATTGTGTACAACTTATGAATATGTCATTTTTTTTCTCATGATTTTTAATTTTAGGTTTTACTACAGTTCAAGATGTAAAATATCCATTAGTAACACAAACAGTTTTGACAAATGGTCAATATTGGTCATTTTGTGTATATCAGTTGAATACCACTTTATCACATTCAGAATATGCAGACAATAATCCTATGCGTAATATGTGTTGGATAACAGAACCAATGCCATTGTTTGAAAAAGTAGAGGATGGGAAAGTCTATGGATTCAATGAAGATGTTTTAAAAACATTGATCACATTTTATGTAAATAGACCTGAACAAAAGAATGAATACATGACACCATATTTAGGTGAATCGGTGAAACATATTGCGGATATTGCTGATGTCGAACGAAGAACATGGTTAGAATCGACATTTAAACACCTTATGTCTAATAGACCAAGACATGTGTACGTACATAATTTGTTATATTAAGAAATTTAATAACCAGAGTTGTTGATCCAAGTCACTTTCGAATTATTTATATATTGAAATTGTAGATACTAAATATCATCTAATAACGTTTATATTGTGCATGGAAAGGAAAAAAAAAATGATATTCTATAAATTTATGATTTTTTGTTTACTTACAATTAGCATAAAAAACCTGCACAGATCAAAAGTGACCCGGCTTGGCGAATCGAAAGTTAAAAATTTATTATAATTTAATTTTATATTTATTCACATAAAGTCATTTATTTCCTACTGTTTTATAGGAAAAAACCTGAAATATATCATTGGCAGAAAATATATAAGATTGATAATAAGACTCGTCCTATAGATAAGAAACGTGACCCATGGGAGTTTGGTTGGTCGGGTATGAAACGAAGATTAAATCAGCATGCACCGCCTTATGTACCAAAATGTTTAAGAGAAAATCCTAAACTCAAAAAAGTAGGCCGTTTCGCGAAGCAATATTATCCAGATGCGTAAAATTATGTATGTTGAATACAAAATTTATATATATTGAGTATAAAATTTGTTAATAATACCAAAAATAGATTGGTTAAGTTCTAATTAAAATATTATTATAATACATAAATATTTATTCAGTAGTTTCCTTTTTAATTTCTATCTACATAACAGTATGTAGTTGTGTATTTTAAGGGACTATTTTTATCATTTTTATTTAAGATGTACGTGTAGTATATTATACTAACTTTTAAATATAATCTATTCTTTATTACCATCAATTAAGCGAAACATGTTAAAATAGTCTACATTGTACGACAAAACTATGACACTATGTAAAATCACTGAAATCTGTATTATAAGAAAGAATTTTTGCTACATATTTAGATATGGTTATTGCTTACTTATGCTAAGATATGATCTTTCACGGAGAATTATCGTTTAAAATTTTAATATTTACAAAATATCAATTATATTTATAGAAATAGTTTTGTCGTGGAGTGTATTTCCAATGGATCACTTTGGTTGAGGCAAGTTAACAGGAAGAGGTGTTTAAAAAAAGTATTGGCTCTATTTTGTGCATGGATAAATTTTTTTTTATTTTTTTTGGTTTTTAATATCGTTTACAATTGCATTTTGAATTAGATTCGGCATCGTCGTATAAGAAAGTCACATTACTTGTATTTGAAAGTATTCATAGATTGTGGAGATAATTCTACTTGAATGTTACCTCTTCGGAAATCTTGCAAAACTACACGTTGTGTAGTATTAGCCCTGGAATTGAAGATTAAGATAATAGAAAATAGAGATCAAATTAAATACTTGCTTATAGTTGAAATGAGTATTAATAATTACGCAGTAATAGCAATAATAACAAAACCTATTGTTTTTTTACCTGTTGTATAGGACTACAACGGTTTCTCTTAAAGGTGTAACGAAAGCTGTAGCTTTGACGGTATCAGTGTCGGTAATGGAAATTCTTTGAGAACCTCTGGGAACGAATCTGCTGAAGTGCTTGATAGCATAATACATCGGCTGCTTATAAAATTCATCCTTTTCTGCGTTCACGATAATGGCGGCGTCACGATGAAGATCTACTAAATTTGGTCCACCAGTTTGGTCCAGAGCTAAATTCCAGTCTACCCATCCAATTGACCAATGTCTCATGTACTTGATACAAAATATGTTTCGTTAACAATTAGTTTCTGACCTCGCAATTAGAATAGATATTGTTTAACAAAATAACCGTAGAATAATGTAACTTCTTTTACCTGCATTATGCTTAAAAAGTATTTTTCACCTCGTAACCATGATTCCGATGTAACGTTCGGAGTATTCCATACTGAAGGTCCTGTGCAACGAGTACCAAACAGAAATATTAGAATAGTATGTTCTTTTTCTTGCATATAGGAAATTATTAATTATTATGAAAAACTCACCGTTGGATGCTTCGGTCATCAGAATAAATTTCTCTGGATAGTCATTGTGTGTTTGATCTAATACAGTTGCGGAACTTACGTCATCTTGATACCAATGTACACCTACTCCAGCAATGTATTGTCCTGAGTTTTCTTGCATAAACATTGGCTTGGTAAACTTGGACAATGTCGATCTATCGTCGTCAAAAGCCATAATTTGAGTATGACGGAATCTCGATGATGTTAGCGTTGGACCCAAGTTATTAGCAATCCAGTTAGCCATTGCTTTAGGTGTCCATCCCATAGTAGTATTGCGGTTCTTAAACATATAGGCATCTGACGGTTCGTTGCCAGTTGAAAGTGCCCACATTCTAATATCGTGTCTTGCATAACTGTCCAAGAATTTCATCATATAGTTGGCATAGGTTTGGTAGTATTCTTGTTTTAAGAAAGCTGTTTGACAATTATTAGAGTAATTTTACAAAATTAATATAAATCATTCTTCATGCTATTTCCTTTTTCTTTCAAATATCGCTATTATATACGTACAAAGCCCGCCGTTATCGGATTTCATCCATTCTGGAGCAGTCCAGGCAGCACCAAAGAATCTAGTTTCGGGATTTATCAAATGAGCTCTCTTTGCAAACGGTATCTTGTAACGTATATCTTCTTGTGTGAGTGAGAAATCTTTAAGAAGGACATCATTGGGTGTGTCATCATACGTATAACGTCTTAGGGAAAAATCAGATGAACCAATAGGTATGCGACCCAGTGTATATCTACTTCCGGTTCTTGGATGGTAATATGTTCTATAAATAATTCAAAGTTATTATTACAAAACAGTTACTTTCCGGTCAAGCGTCGTCGTTACACAGGTCAAAATCTATACATTTGTTTTCTGTCTTAACTCTTCAACAATGTTTCCAATAATATATACTTATGTAACATTTTTTTCTTAACTAATAGAACAGATTCGTAATTTGTAGTACCATCGCTTATTCAAATTGTTAAATTTAGATTTAGAGATATTTGATGCAACTTTTACTAAAAAAAATAACATCCGTAATATCCAGAATTGTTGTAGTAATATTGATCATATTCTCTCGGCAGATATTAATGATTACCGCATCAGTTGTTCCTGAGTTGCTGGGCTCAGGCTTGCAATGTGGTAGCCGGCAACATCAGAAAATGCGCCACCAAATCCAAAGATCCTTTGGTATTTGTTTTCGGTATTAATGGCCAGCGTCACATCGGCAGAGAAATCTTGAGGAATTTTATTGAAGTTCACTTCTGACCATTTCAATCTCAGACCGTCTCTGTTCGACTGATACCAGTGAGAGCTACCTATTTTCGGAACTTCCGGTCTATTCTCCGGTATTCCATCGCAATACGTTGCATTGCAAACGCATGCAACTAAGACGTTTTCTACGCGATACGGTGCACAGTCATTTGCGATACCTATGGTCCATGAAAATATTTCCATGAAGTTTCTCTGGGAAGGAACTTTACACTTTACAGGAAATAATTGGACTTTACATACCTTTGTTGAAAAGAAAGGTAAATAATAGAAGAGCCGTCCACGTATATCCCATGTTGGTCAGCAAAAACTGAACTAGAGGTAGGTACACGAATAGCAGTAAACTGACCCATGGCTTATATAGTAGTTGTATGCCATTCGTTTATCACGTGTGTCGTACATACTTAATATATTGTTCGTATATTGTTACCTGCTTTATGTAAATTTAGAGACCTGTCATTTGTCAAATTGATTAACATCTCCAAACGAGAAGGAGAGAAATGAATAAGATGTTATACATTCTTTTCTAAAATTTTTTTTAAGATTTAAGTATGTGTGTTATTTATTATTAGGCATACTATGGTACATATAGGCATATTAGTATAACATGTACAAAATAGTATATTTTTGGAATATTCAGGTTGGTTTTTGAAACAAGCTATTTGTTATTTTACAGTATGAAAAACAAAAGTTTGTAACTTAGTAGTTAATGTTTCAGCTAGTGTTAAGTTATTAAGGAAATTTATTTTAAATACAGGAAGTTGAAATTGGCATTAAAATTCAAAAAAGTTAAAAAAGTGTAGTTGAAAGTGTACTTTGTTCTGTTTAAGAATTTTACTACATTATGATTATAAATAATAATAAAATTTCAAATTTAATCAGAAATATTCCAATATTAACTCCATCGCAACGAAGGTGCTTGCCGCCGAGATGTTCCCGCTGGATGAGCCGGAAGTGTATATGTCGCGTGCAGATAGTCAGCGTTTGGAATTGTAATACATCTAATTGCTATAAAACTTTGATCATACCTTTTGCAAGAGAAAGAACTTGCTAAATTTTTCCTTTAATTGAACATTCTTACTGGTCTGAATAATCTCCATTTGTATTATTACGTCTACTTATGCTATTTGCGATCATTTTAGAGAAGAGATAAAATCTATAAATATATATATTTATAAATATTTATATGCAAACTGTGCGTTTTTTTTGTATATAATAAACTATTTATTGAAATAGACTTTGTTAATATATAATTTATTTTTCTAAAGATTGCAAAAAGACTAGCAAATATTTTTCAGAACTATTATAATGAGAATTTTGTTTATATCTCATTTGTTATTTTAATAAATTACAATGGGAAACGAAATAAGGCATACTTACATGCTCACTGATAACATTTAGCTGTTCAAGTCACACGTAGATAACAGAAATTCACACATGTGTAACGCTATTAATCAGTCATATTGAAAGCAAAGGTGTCAAGTTGAGAAAACCATATGGCGAAAAGTTCGAAAACTTTAGAAACAAAGTTCTTTTGATCGATTAACGATATGAAACGAAAAGTTATATTTACTAAAATTTTCATAAATTTTAACGAATATTGAATATAAAAGTGATTAAATAGCGTTCAACGTGAAATCCAGGATTTCGGTTTTCTCGTTAATGTTCGCTCAGAAATGCCCTTTCGAAATTCGGTTTTCTCAAAAATGAAGCCTTAAATGAAAAAAAGCTATTCTTTCTTTCATATCTTTATTTTTTTTAATTTACACTTCACGTCCGAATATACAAAATAAATTTAAAATTAGAAATTTGTTTTTGTCTTTAAATTAAATTTTTCAAAAATTGGAGACGATGAAAAGAAACGGATTTTGTAATCAGCATTCAAAAATTTATCAGAAATAACCGTTTGTTAGTAGACTAGTTAGTATTCACTTACATATATATGTTAATTATTTGTGTAAAATAAAATCGAAGAGCTATCAATTTCATTTATATTTGTATTTTATATATATTTAATATTACATATTTATATATTTGTACATTAATGAATAAACAAAATATTTTATAATTACGATATAGTGCGATATATTAATAGAACGATATTTATTCCAAGCAAGTTGCAAGTTTCATTGTGCGTAAATTATGGTGTTTATGGAGTATGGAAGTAACTTTAGGCAAACAGGACCGTTATTTGGATCTTCGAGAACAACATCTTCTTCTCTGTTACTTCTGCAAAGTAAAAAATAAATTTTGTGAATAAATGTTTAATAATCAGTCGAAAAACCAAATTTAATCTTAATAACAACAACGTTGGAAATTAAGAGAACTAATCAACTGAAGGGTCCAGTATAAGATGGAAAAATCTTAAAAATCTTCATGCCTTAAACAAGCACAGAACGAATCAGTTCGAAATTTCTTTTTAAGTGAAATAAAATGCGCAAAAACATGAGTTGTTAGGTGACATGCTTCCACGCAAAATATGTGTTTTTGTATATGTATTGTAAATATGTATTATATTTTTTAATAAGAACAGTTTTGGCAACGCTTTTGTTTCGATCTGAGCACAAGATGGAAGTATAAATTAGCCATTTTTCCAGATAACGCTTAAGTTGAAATAAAAGATATAGCAATTTTAATTAAGCAGTTTCAAGGTATAACTAACTCCCTGTTGCGCTGGACTTCACAGTTATTTCAGTGTTAATTGTTCAACAAACTTACTTGTTATATAAAACAACCACGACTTCATTTGATGGCGTTACAAAGGCTGTAGATTTTACATTAGAGAGATTGTTGTTAATATTTATTCTGACGGAGCCCCTTTCGACAAATCTGCTGAAGTGTTTAAGGGCATAGTACATTGGCTGTTTGAAAAATTCATCAGTCTCTGGATTTACAATGATGGGTGCGTCGACGTAATTATCAATCCAATTTGGTCCACCCTGCCTGTTCAGAACTAAATTCCAATCTATCCATCCGATTCCCCAGTGGTTCATGTACTTGAGATGAAACACAGTGCAAAAATAAGTTTGTGTGGGGGAAAAAATAAGAGATTGCACATTTCACATGTAATTAAGGCAGTCCTTTATCTTACCTCTATTATACTTAAAACGTATTCCTGACCTCTTTCCCACGAACCTAAGGCAACCTTTGGATTGTCCAGAATATTGGCACCTGTGTATGAAACACATATGTTAATTTCTAGTTGTAATTGAACGTGACGTAAGTTTTTAGTAACAATACAGAGGAACAACGCACAATATGAGACTCGATAGTATTTTCATTAAAAAATTAAAAAAACAAATGATACGAAGTTTATCATTCAGGAGGATATTTTTATCGTTCGTCCTTTTTCTATTTGCAATTACGAGCAATATTTATCCGTACCATTCCTTTATTCAATAGAGATAGATTATATATATATATATATATATATATATATATATATATATATTCTATAAGCTATTGCCACAAAGCGAAGATAGTAATACTTATTTATAAACAGCTCACCTGTACACGCCTCAGTCATGAGAATGAATTTATCTGGAGAAAGATTGTGCGTGTCATCTAATATCGATAATGAGAAGAATTGATCCAAGTACCAATGCACAGCTGTGCCACTAATGTAGTGTTTCGCTTTCGGATTTTGAAAAACTTTCGCTGCAGCCCAAGGTAATTCGAATATCTGATCGTCCAGAAGAAGGATTTTTGTCCTGTTGAATTCGGAGTTTTCTAACATCGGGCCAGCATAATCAGCGACCCATTCGGAAACAGTCCTCGGTGTCCATGCCATAACGTTAAGCCTATCGAAAGGCACAAATGCATTTGTTGGCTCATTTCCTGTTGAAATCCCCCATATATCGATGCCATTGTTTTTATATTCTTGTAGGAATTTGATCAAGTAGTCGACATAAGTCCTGTAATATTTTCTTTCAAGGAAGCCTAAACACCAATTGTAAATTAGTATTATGGTATATATAATAATTGGTTCGTGGATTTTTAAGCAAAGTTTCAGAGTGCACAAGTGAAGGGAACGTGTAAATAAAAATATATGAAATACCAACAACGCAGTACTTGTTCCGTCATTCAATTGCATTTGTAAAAATATGAAAAAATCGATTATAGTACAATAGGATCCCCGTGGTTTCGTTTGCAAAAAGCTTATTTTTTCTGGATCTGTTTATTGCATGTAGACGATGTACAATTTCGTAAGTTTTCGATATACGTTGCTTCATTACACTTACCAAGTAATCCATTGATTCGGTGATTGGTTTTCATCCATGATGGAGCTGACCAGGCGGAGCTGAAGAATCTCACGTCAGGGTTTAATTCAATGGCTCTCCTTATATATGGTATTTTATACTTGTAATCTTCTGGAGCGAGACTGAAATATCGCAATAACACGTCGCTGGGAGAGTCATCGTACGTGTAAGGCCTCGTAGAAAAATCGGTTCCACCGATTGGTATACGACCTAACGAGTACCTGCTTCCGTTTCTGCCGAAGTACGTCCTAGAGTCAAAGAAGCACACTTATACGTGTATAATCAAATCGCGGTTATGTTACTTCCCGGCGAATTACATAACTTGTACAGAAGGCACTACTGCTATTAATTCGCTTGAAAATTAGAAATCAATTCGATTTGTATATTATTCTTCTTTTTACTTTTCGCAGACATTTTATAATTTGCAATTTGTTGGTAATTCACAGTTTTACATTATTCGAACTTTCATGCATGGAAAATTGCACAGGGTATATATAACACAATGACAAAACATATAAAATACAGTGAAGTACCAGCATATACTACGGCGAATAATTTTCAAGATCATTCCTATGACATTTGTAACACGTAAAAGTTTCTTTTCGAAAATATGAATTTGCATTAAAAGTCGACAGCCTACACATATGTATAAGACTACGGAGTATAAAAATGGTTAACAAATGTTTCATAGAATTTCTCTTCTCGTTAATGTTTAATTACCGAATTATTTGGTCCTGAGCAGCTCGACTGAGATTCTTGATATTTATTCCCGTCGAGTCCGTGAAAGCACCACCAAAACCGAAGATCGTTTGATATCTTCTCGATGGATCTACTGTTAGGACGGGTGTGTTGTATGACGCTTCACAGGAATTGAAATGCGCCTGTGACAAGTTCAGTCTCAGTCCACTTTTGCTCGAAACGTACCAATAAACGGTCCCGCTTTCTGGGATTTTCGGGTCGTTATCCGGCGTGTCATCACAATACGTTGCATTACAAACGCATACGATGCCGAAATCAAGCTCCCGCGGCACGCAGTCATTTGCCTGCGTATTGCCTGCGATTAACAGCATTTCTTTTGTTAAATATCATACAATTGTTTGCGATCTGAAAAGTTGTTGTACGACGTACAGAATGCTCGTGAAATCGTGTTGTAATTGGCCAGGAGGTAGTTCTACACGCGAAATCGAAACGAAAGGCTAGCATTTATTCATTTGGAACTTTTTTGAGAAAATTGAAAAAGCAGTAGCTTTCTATAGAAATTTGGGATCCTGTATCAGGATAGTATGAAGTTCGAGGAGGTGGTACGTCAAAACCCTAGAGACAGCTGTGCTCCTGATATTTCAAACTTTCGAAAAAAGTTTTTGGCGCTAATATCTGAAAAACGGGATGGTCTTTCAGATGATCCAATAGATATGCGACCCAGTGGTTATCTATTTCCATTAAGTGGTTCTTGGGTGGTAACATGTTCTATAAACAATTTAAAATTTTTGTTATAAAACATGGTCCAGTTACTTTCCGGTCGAAATTCTATTCTATAAGTCTAAATTATATTCTATAAGTCAAAATCTATACATTCTTTCTTTGTCTTAACTCTTCAACAATGTTTCCAATAATATATATTTATATGATATTGTTTCTAATAATAACAGATTCCTAATTTGTACGTTTAGAAGAAGTACCATAGCCAGTTGTTGAATTTAGATTTAGAGATATTTGATGTAACTTTTACTAAAGTGAATAATATCCGTAAGATCAGAATTATCGTAGTAATATCGATCACATTCTCTGGGCAGATATTAATGATTACCGCATCAGTTGTTCCTGAGTGGCTGGGCTCAGGCTTGCTATGTGGTAGCCGGCAACATAAGAAAATGCGCTACCAAATCTAAAAATCTTTTGGTATTTGTTTTCGTCATTAATGACCAGCTTTGCATCGGCAGATTTGACCATTTCAATCTCAGACTGTCTCTGTTCGACTGATACCAGTAAGTTCTACCTAATTTCGGAATCTCCGATATTCTATCGTAATACGTTGCATTATAAACGCATGCTACTAAAATGTTTTCTACGTGATACGGTACACTGTCATTTGCAATACCCCTGGTCCATGAAAATATTTGCATCAAGTTCCTCTGAGAAGGAACTTTACACTTTACAGGAAATAATTGGACTTTACGTACCTTTGTTGAAAAGAAAGGTAAGTAATAGAAGAGTCTTCGTGTATTCCATGTTGATCAGCAAAAACTGAACTAGAGGTAGGTACACGAATACCAGTAAACTGACCTATAGCTTATATATAGTGTGTCGTACATTCTTAATGTATTGTTCGTTTGTGCGTTATGTAAATTAGAGACCTGTCATTTGTCAAATTGATTAATTTCTCCGAACGAGAAGGAAAGAAATTGATAAAATGTTATACATTCTTCTCTAAAATTCTTTTTAAGAATTAAGTATGTGTATTATTTATTATTAGGCATATTAGGTATACTATGGTACATATTGGCATATTAGAATAACATATGAAATGTACAAAATAGTATATCTTTGGAATATTCAGGTTGGTTTTTGAAACAAGCTATTTGTTATTTCTCAGTAAAAAAGAAAAGTTTGTCACTTACCAGTTAATGTTACAGCTAGGGCGAATACATGAAGGAAATTTATTTTAAATACAGAAAGTTAAACATAAATTGGCATTAAAATTCAAGAAAATTAAAAAAGTGCAGTTAACCACTTTGTTATGTGTCTAAGAATTTTACTACAAATTATGATTATAAATAATAATAAAATTTCAATTATTAATCAGAATTATTCTATTATTAACCCTATCGCTACGAGGGTGCTCGCCGCCGAGATGTTCCCGTTGGACAAGCCGGAAGTGTTCACATCACGCGCAGATTGGTCGTCAGTGTTTGGAATATAATCACTACAATCTAACTGCTACAAAAATTACTTTTTGTAAGAGAAAGAACTTTCACTTAGAAAAGGATATTTCGAAGAGGATAGTTCCTTGACAAATTTTTTGTTTAATTGTACATTCTTACTGCTCTGAATAATCACCATTTGTATCATTGCGTCTACGTTTGCTATTTGCGATCGTTTTAGAGAAGGGTTAGGATCTATAAATATATATATATATATATATATATATAAATATTTATATGCAAACTGTGCACGTTTTTCATATATGATAAACTATTTATGGAAATAGATTTTGTTAATATATAATTTATTTTTCTAGAGATTGCAAAAAAACTAGCAAATATTTTTCAGAACTATTATAATGAGAATTTCATTTATATCATATTTGGTATTTTAGTAAATTACAATGGGAAACCAAATAAGGCATACATACATGCTCACTGATAATATTTAGCTGTATAAGTCACACGTAGATAACAGAAATGCACATATGTGTAACGCTATTAATCAGTGATGTTGAAAGCAAAGGTGTCAAGGTGAGAAAACCATATGGCGAAAAGTTCGAAAACTTTAGAAACAAAGTTCTTTTGATCGATTAACGATATGAAACGAAAAGTTATATTTACTAAAATTTTCATAAATTTTAACGAATATTGAATATAAAAGTGATTAAATAGCGTTCAACGTGAAATCCAGGATTTCGGTTTTCTCGTTAATGTTCGCTCAGAAATGCCCTTTCGAAATTCGGTTTTCTCAAAAATGAAGCCTTAAATGAAAAAAAGCTATTCTTTCTTTCATATCTTTATTTTTTTTAATTTACACTTCACGTCCGAACATACAAAATAAATTTAAAATTAGAAATTTGTTTTTGTCTTTAAATTAAATTTTTCAAAAATTGGAGACGATGAAAAGAAACGGATTTTGTAATCAGCATTCAAAAATTTATCAGAAATAACCGTTTGTTAGTAGACTAGTTAGTATTCACTTACATATATGTGTTAATTATTTGTGTAAAATAAAATCGAAGAGCTATCAATTTCATTTATATTTGTATTTTATATATATTTAATATTACATATTTATATATTTGTACATTAATGAATAAACAAAATATTTTATAATTACGATATAGTGCGATATATTAATAGAACGATATTTATTCCAGGCAAGTTACAAGTTTCATTGTGCGTAAATTATGGTGTTTATGGAGTATGGAAGTAACTTTAGGCAAACAGGACCGTTATTCGGATCTTCGAGAACAACATCTTCTTCTCTGTTACTTCTGCAAAGTAAAAAATAAATTTTGTGAATAAATGTTTAATAATTAGTCGAAAAACCAAATTTAATCTTAATAACAACAACGTTGGAAACTAAGAGAACTAATCAACTGAAGGGTCCAGTATAAGATGGAAAAGTCTTAAAAATCTTTATGCCTTAAACAAGCACAGAACGAATCGGTTTGAAATTTCTTTTTAAGTCAAATAAAATGCGTAAAAACATGAGTTGTTAGGTGACATGCTTCCACGTAAAATATGTATTTTTTAATAAGAGTTTTTAATAAGTTTTTGCAACGCTTTTGTTTCGATCTGAGCAAGATGGAAGCATAAATTAGCCATTTTTCCAGATAACACTTAAGTTGAAATAAAAGATATAGCAATTTTAATTAAGTAGTTTCAAGGCATAACTAACCCCCTGTTGCGCTGGACTTCACAGTTATTTCAGTGTTAATTGTTCAACAAACTTACCTGTTATATAAAACAACCACGACTTCATTCGATGGCGTTACAAAGGCTGTAGATTTTACATTAGAGAGATTGTTGTTAATATTTATTCTGACGGAGCCCCTTTCGACAAATCTGCTGAAGTGTTTAAGGGCATAGTACATCGGCTGTTTGAAAAATTCATCAGTCTCTGGATTTACAATGATGGGTGCGTCGACGTAATTATTAATCCAATTTGGTCCACCTTGCCTGTTCAAAACTAAATTCCAATCTATCCATCCGATTCCCCAATGGTTCATGTACTTGAGATGGAACACAGTGCAAAAATAAGTTTGTGTGGGGAAAAAATAAGATTGCACATTTCACATGTAGTTAAGACAGTCCTTTTCCTTACCTCTATTATACTTAAAACGTATTCCTGACCTCTTTCCCACGAACCTAGGGCAACCTTTGGATTGTCCAGAATATTGGCACCTGTGTATGAAACACATATATTAATTTCTAGTTGTAATTGAACGTGACGTAAGTTTTTAGTAACAATACAGAGGAACAACGCTCAATATGAGACTCGATAGTATTTTCATTAAAAAATTAATAAAACAAATGATACGAAGTTTATCATTCAGGAGGATATTTTTATCGTTCGTCCTTTTTCTATTTGCAATTACGAGCAATATTTATCCGTACCATTCCTTTATTCAATATGGACAGATTATATATATATATATATATATATATATATATATATATATATATATATACATTGTTCAATTTTCTAAAATATCCAGGAAGGGGCGAATGAATTTATTAAGATCTAATATATATTCTGTAAGCTATTGCCACAATGCGAAGATAGTAATACTTATTTAAAAATAGCTCACCTGTACACGCCTCAGTCATGAGAATGAATTTATCTGGAGAAAGATTGTGCGTGTCATCTAATATCGATGATGGGAAGAATTGGTCGAAATACCAATGCACAGCTGTGCCACTAATGTAGTGTTTCGCTTTCGGATTTCGAAAAACTATCGCTGCAACCCAAGGTAATTCGAATCTCTGATCGTCCAGAAGGAGGATTTTTGTCGCGTTGAATTCGGAGTTTTCTAACATCGGGCCAGCATAATTAGCTACCCATTCGGTAACAGTCCTCGGTGTCCATGCCATAACGTTAAGTCTATCGAAAGGTACAAATGCATTGAATGGCTCATTTCCTGTTGAAATCCCCCATACATTGATGCCATTGTTTCTATATTCCTGCAGAAATCTGATCAAGTAGTCGACATAAGTCCCGTAGTATCTTCTTTCCAGGAAGCCTAAACATCAGTTGTAGATTAGCATTACGGTATATATTATAATTGGTTCGTAGATTTTTATTTGTTTCGTTTTATTTTATTTTATTTTGTTGCATTTACGGTGCAAAGAGTGCAGAAGTGAAGAAGACGTATATATAAAAATATATAAAATACTAACAACACAGCACTTCTTCCGTTGTTCAATTGCATTTGTAAAAATATGAAAAAATCGATTATAATGCAACAGGATTCTCCGTGGTTTCGTAACAGTGTTCGATATACGTTGCATCATTACACTTACCAAGTAATCCATTGATTCGTTGATTAGTTTTCATCCATGCTGGAGCCGACCAGGCGGAGCTGACGAATCTCACGTCAGGGTTTAATTCGATAGCTCTCCTTATATATGGTATTTTATAATTGTAATCCTCTGGAGCGAGACTGAAATGTCGCAGTGACACGTCGCCGGTAGAATCATCGTACGTGTAAGGCCTCGTAGAGAAATCGGTTCCACCGATCGGTATACGACCTAACGAGTACCTGCTTCCGTTTCTGCCGTAGTACGTCCTACAATCGATTAAGCACGGTTATAGTTAGAATATGTATAATTAAATCATGGTTATGTTACTTCCCGGGGAATTACATAACTTGTACAGAAGGCACTACTGCTATTAATTTGCTTGAAAATTAGGAATCAATTCGATTTGTATATTATTCTTTTTTTTTTTCACTTTCTAGATTCTTTCGCAGATATTTTATAATTTGCAATTTGTTGGTAATTCACAGTTTTACATTATTTTACATCACAAACGAATTTTTATGCATGTAAAATTGCACAGGGTATATATAACACAATGAAGAAACGTATAAAATACAGTGAAGTACCAGCATATACGGCGAATAATTTTCAAGATCATTCCTATGACATTTGTAACACGTAGAAGTTTCTTTTCGAAAATATGAATTTGCATTAAAAGTCGACAGCCTACACATATGTATAAGACTACGGAGTATAAAAATGGTTAGCAAATGTTTCATAGAATTTCTCTTCTCGTTAATGTTTAATTACCGAATTATTTGGTCCTGAGCAGCTCGACTGAGATTCCTGATATTTATTCCCGTCGAGTCCGTGAAAGCACCACCAAAACCGAAGATCGTTTGATATCTTCTCGATGGATCTACTGTTAGGACGGGTGTGTCGGATGACGCTTCACAGGAATTGAAACGCGCCTGTGACAAGTTCAGTCTCAGTCCACTTCTGCTCGAAATGTACCAATAAACGGTCCCGCTTTCTGGGATTTTCGGGTCGTTATCCGGCGTGTCATCACAATACGTTGCATTACAAACGCATACGATGCCGAAATCAAGCTCCCGCGGCACGCAGTCATTAGCCTGCGTATTGCCTGCGATTAACAGCATTTCTTTTGTTAAATATCATACAATTGTTTGCAATCTGAAAAATTGTTATACGACGTACAGAATGTTCGTGAAATCGTGTTGTAATTGGCCAGGAGATAGTTCCACACGCGAAATCGAAACGAAAGGCTAGCATTTATTCATTTGGAACTCTTTTTAAGGAAATTGAATACTGCCGTCTATAGAACAACATTTTCGAAACTTGTGAAGAAAACATTCTCATCATTTTCAAAATAACTAGAACTTGGCCAAGTGTAGTTAAGAATTGTTTTGATACATTTATACTTGATTTTTCAAATTTCAATTTTTGAATGAAGTATCAGTTATCATATCTGCACAGTTATATGAATAGACCTCGGATACAATGGACTTTTTTGATCCACGATTGAGGACCCTCTTACCATTTTCTTGTCACATCTCGTCATACCAATTCTGAATATTCTAATTGTTTAAACAGTATTTAATATTTCCAATAATTTATTTGTAACAATTAAACAATAAATTCTTTTTTATGATATTTCTAAGTATTATATTTAAAATTTTTAATCAATTGTAGTAATCGAGTCACTAATACATTTCTAAGAAATTTTAATTAGCTGTTTTCGTTATTAACGATTGAAATGATAGGGCAATTTCGATTGATACGGAAACAAGAGCTCAGTACAAATCGAGCTTTCGTCGTGTACGCATCGACTCAATTCTAAAAGTGAATACTTAAATAGTATTTCTGAATACTCTAATGGTATAAACTTTATCTAATATTTAAAAGTAAAGTGTTGAAAATATTGAAAGAAACAAAAGTGAGTTAAAGTGAATTTGCGGGCTGTGTTTAAACGTTGTTTGAAGAGAGCGAGAGAATGTTTGAAATGTTCAAAATGTTCAGTGGCCTCAGATACAATCAAGTATAACGAAAAATTTTACATTGTAATCCTGAGATCAACGATCGGTATGTCGCATGGCTTTGGTGTTGAGTTAATAATTGATCATGATTATCTAAAATTAAATACCAGTGAAATTGTTATCAGCAGTATCATACAGCTACAGGATATTTCTTGATCGTTAAAATTCTTTACCGTAATATACTAAACTTTTTGCATTTACATACGCAATATTAGCTTGATATATTACTATTGTTATTTAAATAATATTAGATATTTCAAGTACTTTAATTTGAATTTATAATTACAAAAACAATTTTGTCCTTTACTGCCAATTTTTTAACAAGAATAATTATTCCAATCTCCAAAATTAATCATTACATTGTATTCGGATATCATTGCTTTCTCCTTCTTCCTTACACAAATTGCTTAAATTCGATACAAATGTGCATTGTAACTCGCGCGATAAATATTTAAAATAGCAAAACTTAACATACACTATAATGAGACCCGAACGTAGTCACCTCCACGTGGTGGGTCTTGGTAATTGCTATCGTTTTCCAAATATAAATATCCGGAAGTACTACAACATCAACAGTGACATAAATTTCGTTTCCACCGAATATTACTATTTGCAAGACGATAACAAGCGAAGAACTACGAAATTTATAATCGAGTTAATATTTTCTATATACAATTAAGTAAACAGCAGTATAAGAATAATTACCCCTATTGTACTAAGTAAATACTTCATAAAAAATTCGAAATCTTCACCAAAAAATACTCCCTGCAAACGAGAAATTACATATATCGAAAGTCAACACTAATAGAAGAAAAGAAGGTCCGAGGAGGTGGTACGCGAAAGGAGCAGGTCCAACTGTACTCCTGATATTTCAAACTTTCGAAAAATTTGTTAGTGCGGATATCTGGAGAACGAGAAGGTCTTTCTAGCTGAAACTAGAAATTTGGTATCAGGAGCATATGAGGTCCGCGGAGGTGGCACGCAAAAGGAGCAGGTACAGCTGTACTCCTGATATTTTAAACTTTCGAAAAATTTGTTAGCGCGAATATCTGGGGAACGAGATGGTCTTTCTAGCTGAAACTTGAAATTTTGTATCAGGAGCATGTGATATCCGAAGAGGTGGCACGCGAAAGGTGCAGGTCCACCTGTACTCCTGATATTTCAAACTTTCGAAAAATTTGTTAGCGAGAATATATGGGGAACGAGATGGTCTTTCTAGCTGAAACTTGAAATTTTGTATCAGGAGCATATGATATCCGAAGAGGTGGCACGCGAAAGGTGCAGGTCCAGCTGTACTCCTGATATCTCAAACTTTCGAAAAATTTTTAGCGTGAATATCTGGGGAACGAGATGGTATTTCTAGCTGAAACTTGAAATTTCGTATCAGGAGCATATGAGATCCGAGGAGGTGGCACGCGAAAGTGGCAGGTCCAGCTGTACTGATGATGTTTCAATCTTTCGAAAAATTTGTTAGCGCGAATATCTGGGGAACGAGATGGTCTTTCTAGCTGAAACTTGAAATTTTGTATCAGGAGCATATGAAATCCGAGGAGGTGGCACGCGAAAGGTGCAGGTCCAGCTGTACTCCTGATATTGCAAACTTTCGAAAAATTTGTTAGCGCGAATATCTAGGGAACTAGATGGTCTTTCAAGCTGAAACTTGAAATTTTGTATCAGGAGCATATGAGATCCGAAGAGCTGGCACGCCAAAGGAGCAGGTCCAGCTGTACTCCTGATAGTTCGAACTTTCGAAAAATTTGTTAGCGCGGATTTCTGGAGAACGGGACGGTCTTTCTGACTGAAGCTTAACATTTTGTGTGTGGAGAACGTTTGGTTCGAAGAAGTTGCACGCCAAATCTTTAGTGCCAGCTGTGCTCCTGATATTTCAATCTTTCTAGAAATGGTTTAGCTCGAATATCTTGATGTATTTCTTTTATAATCGGGATATATTTCTTTTCGAAATTTAACATTTTTTATCAGGGGATTACAGCTCATTACGATCTGATCGTTTTGACCGTGTACTGATTAATTATATTTTATAAGTGTAGTTATTAAAGATTATGTAGTATGTGAACGAATATTAAAGATGCTGAATATGAATGTGAGAAATGTGTTGAATGTGATTTAGAATTGAGACTGTGGATTCTGTTCAAAGGCATATTGTTGACGAGTGTCGAACTGCTGATTCATCAGCAGATATATTGGAGAAATTCGAATGCCTCGATCATAATCAAATCTAACGTAATCAAAACCTAAAGTATTAATGTGACTTCAGTGATGGATAAGTTGCATAGTTTCTTTGATGTGAGAGTATTACACCTTTATTATTTGGACTTGAATACAAGTTCAATTGCCATGACTTATATCGTAGTCGTTCGTGATATACTTTGATGTTTACCATTCTTTAATAATTACTTTAATATACGTGATATTTCTGTATGTATATGTGGTATTGCTATTTAAATATTATTAGTAACTTTCACTATTTCTCTTCAGACTTTTAGCATTGATTTGCAAACAAAAATAATTATTCAATGTCTAGAATTCGATTGGTGAAACATTTATGCCCTATTTTACGAATATTTTTTCTCTTTCTAACAAATTACTAAATTCAATAGAAGAGTCTATTGTGACCCGTGTGATATATAAAAATGTGATAAATATATAAAACAGTACTGATTTACAATACATTACAATTACCTCGTGCGTAATCACTTCCACGTGGTAAGTCTTGGTAATTGATATCGTTTTACAAACTTTAATGTTCGTAGCTTTAATATTAAGCTAAGAATTGCGCAACCTACTCTTCAGTTTAGACTGTGTAAATTTCTTTATTTTCTTTATTTCATGGTCTAAATTGAGTTGTAAGGACAATTAGTTGACAAGTAAACTGTTAGAATCCTGGGCACTTCCGACAATGAATGATCTCGCTGGGATATTGTGGGATGCGTGTATTTTAACTTTAAGTTGCTTGCGTTTAATTTTAATTAATCATAAGACAATTAATATCTATAAATTCATTGTGAGCACATTCTATAGAATAATACGCTTATTGTTATAGTATTTGTGTAACAATTTTTATTTTTTCTTTAAATATGTAAAATATTTTAAATCGATTATAACTTAGTTATAATTATTTTCAATTTCAACTTTGATTTGTATTTTAATATATTTTGCTTTGATTTATTTTTCATCCGTTTTTTCTTAAAATTCCTTTTGTTGTTCGTTTGTACAGCGGTAAGAAATTGTGAACATTCTGCAATCGCGTATTAAAAGGAGTTTCGTTTTTTTTTGTTGAATAAATTTGTTTTAAAGTAAAAGAAGAATGAATGGGACAAGAGTGGGTTTCGATACGTAGCAACCTCAACGTGGTTGACCAGGACAATCATTGTTATTTGCGATATAATTAGCATTTTCATTACTGCAATACAATTATAAATTATGTAACAAATAACATGATCTAATCGGCTGCGATCACGACTTAGTTTTTAGGTAATTAAAAGATTTGTTGAGTTGTTAGGAAGATCGTTGATTTCTAAAATTATAGATTGAATTTTTTTATGATAATGTATCGTGCATTTTTAAATATTACAGAAGCCTATGGACTTTAGATTTTGATGGATATTTCAAAACATATGGTTTGATAAAATGCAGTAGATCTATTCTGTCTCCTTCTTGGTTAAATATCAGGGCCATTCTAAATATATTCCCTGTGTTTTGGAATCTGGAGATAAAATTAAACAGTTTGTTTGTATCATTTTACTTGGTATAATCACAGACGAGTTTCACATTTCAGTATTGAAGATTTGATAACACTGTAAATGGTCTCAAAAATCATATTGCTGGCGCATTCACTAATTCCCCAACTTACTGTTGTTTAAACGTAGAGTGCACTAAAAAATCAGTGATTTTTTAGTTTGCTCGTATTTCAGGTCACGGGTTACGAAAGTCCATAGGATGCAATGTCTATTCATATACCTGGTCTGTAATGGTCTGTTCTTATTCTAAAATTTTGCTCGACTACGTTTTCATAATCTCCAGTCGATTAGTCGACTTATTTTTGCATCTATCTAGCCGATTGTACCACGATTTTTAGGATACTTAGAATTTTAATGACAATGATCTGCAGTGAGCTCACGAAAATATTTGAACGCGCATTATTACACGTATTACACAGAACATTTTAAAATTTCATTAACATTGTCACGAGAGACGATTATTATGTTTATATTGGTAACATTTGAAAACAATCTGAAAATTTCTGTATATAAAAGTTGTAAGATATCGATTGTATAAAATTAGTATAGAACAGCCATCTCAAGTGTAATAATAAGTATTATTATTTATAATATTAATAATATTACTAAGCCTCATTATTGTTGCATAATCGATGATTCAGAGAAAGTTTTTGTAAGTAATAAAATATTCTTTCACAAGCGGTTTTCAATTTATAATTTTCTAATGCGTCCGATTCAGTTTTCGTCATTTTTCACGAGTATCATTAATAAACTTTAGCAAGTACATAGGTTTATCCTTACCGGCAATGACGAACGTCACGAGCATAACCACTGCCCAGCATTTGTTCCACATCTTCATCGATAATCCTTGAAACAGAAAACGTGTCTTAACGAATGCGACTTCGGACTTTTCTTTTCTTTATCAAGAAACTAAAAAGACCGATTTTACTGAAAAAGCATACATTTTTGATATGTATTTAAATCTTTGATTGTACATATATATATTATATACATATGTAGATTCATATACATCTCTTTTTAACCATTTACCACTCTTTAATGTATCATACAGATTAATATATTATTTTATTTTTTATTATGATTGTCCTCACTATTTTTCTCATCAAACATCATTATTGACACACAACAGACACACAGTCGAACGAATTTTTGAAAAATCGTTGTGTTACAACTTAAAAAGAAATAGATCTTTTCTATCTTTCAATATTCATTTTATAAGTTTCGCATATTATTCGAACGATCATTCGAGTGTTCTCTCACGAAATGCGAAATTCGAAGGAAATCCTTGTCAAAATGAATCATTGTCTTACCGACTCAACGATTAATTTCCTTCGAGAGTCAATTAAGATCGTGATATTAAACGGAGATATTATTTATTGGAAACTTGAATAATTCGCAACTGTTTAATCACCGAGAATGATACTCTTTCAAATTGACTTTCTCTTGATCTCGTTTCGCGCGCCTCGTGTTTTTCGTGGAAATCAGGCGTGTGTGTGTTGCGTAACATGTGAATTCGAACGAGGCGGACGAGACCCAACGGTACACTAGAACTGTAATACATTGCTGAGAACGAGGCATCGCTCTCCCACCTATTCCCAAAGTAGTGTTGCTCTTCGCGTCGCGACGCATTGCTTTCTCATTCGCGTTACATCTACGAGTACTTTCACATTACTTTTTTGCTTTTTTTTCCTCCCCATGAACTACGTAACACGTCGGCTCCGACACGATATTTCTGTAAATTTCGTTCGACAATTGACAATTACAATTGTCACAAGTGCAATTAAATTGTTTACGGAAGTTTCCGGACATTGCTCGTGGAGAAATCTTATCGATGCGCATTATGCACGTTGTATGTGTGTTGGAGATATTTTATGAATATTACGAAAGTAGTATGATAACAAATAATTATTTTCAAATTACGAGCTTACGCAAGAATTCGTAAAATGTTCAAAGTGCAGTGTTATGTTTTTCTTTTTTCTTTTTGTAATATCTGGCACGTAGAACAACTTTCCATCGAGGTTCCATCTTTTCGTTTCGGAAGCATGAACTCAAAAATTAAACTTCCAGTTGATGATTGTATCGACAAAATTTGGAATCGGTTTGAAAATTTGATCTTGAGAATGTAACAAGTGTTGAAGATAATCCTACGTACCGAATACGTTGATATAATGGCTGGTTTAAATATTTCTGCGATAAATATGCTTGTTAAATGTGTGTTCAAAATTCGATCGATACAATCGTGACAATTGTGTCTCATTACAGTATATTAAATAAAACATTAAAATATGTAGCACATGTAATGACTCATGAACGTATTCCAACACTTTTATACGTATACACATATGAAATTTCTTGACATTTCATTAACATATGAGAAACGACCATTATAATTACATTGAAATCTGATAAAATCTGAAAATGTATATAAAAGTTACGAAATATTTATTACAAACGTGTGTTCAATAAAAAATTAGGAGTAAGTTATATTTTTTCACTTCTGAATTGCAAGTTCATTCTAAACTGGTAGAAACATTTTCGACGTTTATGAAAATAGTGATATCCAACTCTAGAGTAATCGAATCAGTCAATATGACTGATTTCAGATTTCTTTAGAATCTCGTTCGAAAGATACGAGTATAGTATTTCTGTCAAAATTAATATCGATCGTATGAACTGTATAAATCAATTAGTTTCAATTATTATTATTAAGTTTAAATTATAATGTACATAATAAAATATGTTGAAACGTGTTTAAAGACCGGTCGTTCGTAATGAAGAATTGTAAAAGATGCTGTTGCATTGAAATTATCGTCGTTCTACGATAAGTAAAAATGCAAGTTTCACTTATTTGACGTCAGAGGTCTTTACTACACCTGTCAAAGACAGCATAAAGACCTTGACAAACAATAATGTATGATCAACCTTGACAAATGTATGTGTATGATCTGTATATGTGTGACCTGGTAATCACGATACCCAGTATGAATAATTAATACCAAAATACCAAATAGATAACGTTTCGTACAACGAATAAAATAATCTGTTCTAGAAAAAAGACGCAACTATTATCACAAAAATGGAATAGTTCGTTGGAAAGAATATAATAATCGTATGCTAATATTTATGATATCATTTTCCATGTTCTTTTGCCAATAGACTATAAATATTTGTCATTAATATCTGTCGTATTTTTTCTTTTTACTGGTGTTACATAAAATCGATATCGGTATATCGATTAATCGGTAATACATACAGGGATATGGTACGATAATTAATCGTTATGCGATACTGGCGTTACATAAAATCGATATCAGTGACATATTGGAATACGATATAATAATCAATTATCACAGTGATGCAGTGAAAGAAAAAAAAAAAAAAAGAAACACAACTGATAAATACAGCTATGAAGTTGCTACCTTTCAATTATATTAATCTCCTGCTCGCCGCTAATCGCTTATCAATTATATTAATTTCGAATGTGCAAATACACTTTCGTGTTCACGCGGATTATGAATAATATTTCATTTGCACTTATGAATGTAATCGCGTGTATGTTTCATATTTTCTTTCATCGCAAACACATAGTGCAGGGTACTTGTATATTTTGCCACGACATCGACTACGACGATACAAAAAAAAAAGTCAAAAAGATATAGTGTTCTTTGAAAAAAAGTCAAAGCTATTTTCATCTTTTATTCAAAACATTTTTTTCGTAGTTTTTGAAGCTGTAATTTATTGCCAACCGAGGGCTGACTAGTTTCTGCTTTTGAAGAATATGTACAAATTTCATAGAATGAAAGGAATGATTAATACTAGATACCAATGGTCAAAGTGACTAATGAAACACATGACTAACATTAGTTATCAGTGATCAAAATGACTGGTTCGTGATTTCTTTCGTATAAAATGTATCTTTGTAAATTTATAAAATTTACATATTTATTAAAGTTTATAATCTGATAACAATATATTTATAATTATACAACAACATAAGGTATAATTTATAAAATTCACAAAGGATATATTTTGGAATAATTTTAAATATATCTTTTATTTTAGAATTTGAACGATTTTTTATATTAAATGTATGTAAAAATAAAAGCACGTTTTTATTATATTTTCCCTATTCCTTCCAGTTGATTTTATTTTAACATGATTTTATTTAATTTCATTAAAGTAAATTTAATTTACCTGATGCAAGTCCTACGCTTTAGTCATCGACGAGTTTCAATATCAAAAGAATTCACCAATAATTATATTAATAAATATAGTTATGTTGCGAATTATAGATTAGATGTAGTTAGATTGTTTTATACAGTGTGTCACAGAAATATTTATATCCCTCTAATTTTCGACTTTGCACGATTGATGTTAATTTACAATATAAATTTTGAAGTTCTTTTTAACGAGAATGTATGATAAAATAATTACACTTGATTGATAAACATTTTTGGGTTTACGAATTGTGAGATATATATATATATATATATATATCGAATAGGTAGGAATCGTTCAAAGTTGACAATCGTAGGAAGATATTACTTTAATATAAGTCAGAAATAGAAGCACAATCTCGAGTTTACGGATAACAAAAATGAGAATGTATAGTAAAAGTAAGACACAGCGTGCAATTATTGCTTGATCTCAAAAATTTACACGATTTGAAAAATGTCAGTGAAATATACTGAACCAAATATAACAAAACATTTTTGTAACAATATAAATTATAGTAATTCGTGATAATATTTATAATTTATAATATTATAATAAATATATGCGATGAAATATATTGTGTAATTTTAGTGATTTTTTCAAATTCTCACTGTCACTACAACCAAAGAATTCCAAAGTTCGGTTTCTTCGGAATTATATCGCACACTTAATTCTGATCGACTTTGCGGCGAGTTCACACACAAACGTTCTCTAAAATATCTATGGAATAAAATATTTAAATTCGTGCAAAGTGTAACTGCAACGTATTCAAACGTAAGGCTGGCACTGACTGAGCAATTTCAGTCCCTCATATGCAACGAAAGTTACGTGGTTCTGACGAATTTTTGAGAGTTTCACGCGAACGGCGAGTGACGTGTGGATGCACTTCAAAAACTTACCGAATAAACGATTTAACCTCGGCCTCACGTAGGATCAGTGCAACACAATGAATTCAAAATTGGCACTGAAGAGTTCCTTATATATTCCAAAAATTATATAATTTCGGTGGTGGGGCAAGAGGTATTATTTGCATGCGATATATTTGCGATCCTCCCAACCAGAGGGTGCCGCTAGTCTGAACATGTGCGTTTCCTCTACGCGAAGGATGTATGTACGTACACGTATTCATACACATTGTCTGCTCGAGCCTGCATGTTCGCTTTACCAGGAGTTCCTACTTTCAGCTCGTTTTCGTTTACAAAGAATGAAATTATATCAATTTATAGACAGTCACTTTTCATCTCTCTTTTATATATTACACAATAACAATATTTTCGATGAAAATTACGCGCACGAGCTCAAATACAATCAAATACAAGGGGAAAGTAGTCAAGGATGATGTTGTGATTTGATTTTTATATTAATAATAAAATTATTATAGGAAATGTTGTATTGTTTCTTTGCCAACTATGCTAAATGTCACAGACTTAGTAACAAGCATGCAAAACGAAAGTTCTTCATTCTGCTTGAAAGAGAAATATTTTTTGTAATTCCAGGAGGTTAAAGTATTGTGTGTTAAAATATATTTGATAACAGGGTTATAGATTCGGTATTTATGAGCAATGTCATTTAACCTTCGATATTTTTAGATAGAAGTATAAAGTTTCTAAAATTATGCGCGTTGATATATGCCGTATCACGATGGACGATAATCAGCAAGAATTGAAAATAAGTGTACGAATCACAAAACTTATTCTCTGATGTTTCAGACATCGAGACACATTTTGTACCGGATGGTATTTTATGTTTTTTTGATGTTCTTTTTTTCTCTCGAAACACTTGAAACAAAACTTGAATAAATAAAATAAGATAGTAAGATATTGATAAGGTATTGATTTAATAATGCAAACTACATTTTCTCTCTCGCATTAATGGAAAATTTGGCAGCTGGTCGAGAATTACTGCCACAGATTAAAATAAAGACACATGAACTAATAAATGTGAATTACAAATGTGTGATAAATGCGCAGATTTTCGTTTATAAAGAATGAAATTATATCAATTTATTAGACAGTCACTTTTCATCTTCTCCTTCTGTTATCGAAGAATTTATTTTTCATAATGTTTTGTAATCCCCATTTTTGCTCACGTTCCTGAAAGAATTTAGTATCACAACTGCTTATATAAAATTCGACTAGATTGTCCTTGTTGTTTCTATTATTTTTCAACACACGCAATTATAGTTTATCTACTAAACTATAGTAGATAGTTTATCTACACATTTTAAGCAAAAGTTTGAATCAATTAGGTGGTAAAGCCAATTGTAAGAAATTTAGAGTTTGAAAGTCCTTCCATTGCACTGTTATCTTCAAAAATGTGATAAGCAAATGCCCATTAAACAGCAGGCTATCTAATTAATTTTGACGTTGCACATTATGACTCAGCTGTCAAGAAAACATTAGTGACATAGCATTTTGTTTTATCGCTGTACGAAAACTTTCGATTATGCAATTCGATGTATATCATTGTTATTAGACCATGGTCATTTCATTCCTTTTATTGTTATTGACCTGTCTAGGTCATCATAAGACGATCCACTCGAGATGGAACAAATTTTATTCCAATGACTTTTTATTTCAACGAACAGCGTGGAGATAATTACCCGGACGAATTGAAATAACACACCTGCACATATACGATGCATTGATCAATATTGATAGGATCAAAATGAATTATATTTCAACGTACAATTATTACTCTGATTAATCGGTTCACGATTATCACGTGATCTCGATCAACTCGAGGCCTCTGTTATTATTAACAACAAACAGGTTCGCATCTTGCGACTCGCGCCTGTTCAAAATTTTATCGTTCACTCGCGCAAATCGATATCCGAGCTCGACAATTATTGTTACCCTTACGCTATTAAGCGATAAGAGTGATAACAACTCAGAAAGTACTTGTGTTCAAAATCGAGGGAGTAATAAATTCTGGAAAAGTAAAGAGCTCGTTTCTACGTACAGAAAACACGTGTTCGTTTATTTTTCCTGGGTTTCTCGATTTATTCAGGCTGTTTGTTCCCCGACTTGAACCGGTCGACTGAGCTTCTACTATAATATCTATTGGCGTCGACGAGCGAATAACAGAACGTTTGATCCCACACGCGTTTCCAACGAAGAATCTTTCAAAGTTAATTTTGTTACGAGACAGTTGTGTATTTCTTCGTGATGTAACGCGTCAGTTGGAGATTTTTGGACGACTGCATAGAATGCGTACAAGACACGATAAAACTGTAAAATATTTGGTACACATAGTAGAAACAAATTAAACTACTTTTAATCATTAATCTTGAAACTGCACAAAAGAACGATCCAACGATCGTTAATTGTGACGAAAGACTATTGGAAAAATTGATTCATTTTTCGTCCAACTTCTGCAAATTCTGTTACAAACACGTTCCAACAGTTTATCGTACATTTGAAACCATTAATTTTGCCCGCGACTTTGTTTGAAAGTAATCGCCGGTGTATCGTACGTCGATTAAAGAAAAATGTAGAAAAAAGCGAGGTCTTTGTAAAATTCATTGCTATGCAGCATGCCCCCGGCATTCAGTCAGTTTTGACGAAGTTAATTGTTTCTGTTTCGTGAAAGTGAACCGGTAACAAACTTCGGGTAAGAAGAGAATGCGCGGTGTTTTTGTTTCAGACGCGATTTTAACGATTTTCTCGAAAGAGGGAACAATGCGTTACATTGATGAGAATCTTTTGTACGAAAAAATAACAATGCGGTGAACACCGAATGTATTTTCGTTTTTCACGTGCTTTATACTTTTTCTTTTTTTGTTGGGTATATATATATATATAATCGAATGATCGCATCGAGATGAGCTCGATGCCGATCCGGTGGTGGTGACGTTCTGGAAAATTTCCAATACTTGCAAATTTGAAATATTCAAAAGCGAAAAGAACGTTTTATAGGCGTTAATTTATTTAGTGTAGCTAGATCCACAGATTCTCAGAAGATAACGACGTTTTCTATATCTTTCTTTCATTTATGAGAAAAATATAAATGAATCGGAACGAAAAATCGCGAAATTCGAATTGTCTTTAAAACGTACGAAATATGTTCCTACTACCATTGTAAGTACAATCAAAATAAGTTTTAATTGTTTCACTACACACACGGGATAAATGTATAAAGTATCTATTTTTCATCTGTATTTTCGTTCTTTCGAAAAATAAATTGTATCTTCACCACTGGTAGACATTTCTAAAAATGGTCTGATTTTGGTTAAGAA
The DNA here is from genome assembly GCA_036937485.2 of Tetragonisca angustula. Taxonomy (NCBI): domain Eukaryota; kingdom Metazoa; phylum Arthropoda; class Insecta; order Hymenoptera; family Apidae; genus Tetragonisca; species Tetragonisca angustula. Next base: position 48,064 of record JAWNGG020000282.1, on the reverse strand, counting down.
GTTAATTAATGTACCAACAGTGTGGCTCTTTATCAAAAGTGTATACCTACGTTGCGTATGTATGAAGTGATGATAAATTAAAAATTTAATCTGTTGCTGTTTTCAACGACAACAAAAATTGCCAAAAAAAAGAAAAAAGAAATTTGTTACGCTAAATAAAATTTCAAAATATTGTGTTTCAAAATAAATGGAGAATTGCCATTTTACGCACTGCAGTATTTTGCTTCGTACAATTTCCTTTTCTTTCTTTTTTTTTTTTTTTAATGAACATTACTATTTTTTCTTACTTCGCTTTCGGTTTTAAAATATTGTGAAATGTCTGAAATATGTGAAATATTGAATAGTAAATCATAATTACTGCGGATCGTTATGTATTTGTAAGCTAATTTATTTTACAGTTAAAGCAAAATTTTATTGTCGCCGTTATTCATCGAAAATATTTGTAAGAAACACTGTTTTAAATAGAATATTGTAAAAAAGGAAAGAAAGAAAAAGAAAAACAGAAAGGAAAGCCTTGAAAGGAATGACACATTCTCATTTTGTGTGTGTGTAGTATTATCTATTATCATCGTTATTTATGCCGATGGCATTAATCATTATCTTAATTTCTGGGAATAGAATTGTCAGTTGCTCATCGCGGCAACATGCTAAACGAAACACGGTTAATCCTTTTGCATACATTACACATATATCTAACTGTCCAAAGTTTAAAACAAGGAGCATCGTGCTGGTGACAGAGATGTTTCGCCAAGGCAGCACGTGGAATGAACGACGGGAAGGTGAGCCACGCTGAATGATACGATCGATTTTAATAGCTGCATAAAATTTACATTTTGGTCGAACGCTCGACGAAATTACCAGCATTTCGGGCGAGTTTTTCGGACGAAGTCGCGCGCAACGGGACATCCCGAATCGAAATTGTTTCGTTTCGTCTGGTCGATTAGCTCTCGTCATGTCGCGTCGCACCGTATTGAAAATACGGCGGGACTTTTAATTTAAAAATTAAATAACGCCGCGCGCCTGCTTGCGTTTTATCTATTCTAATGGCCCGATCATAAATTACGTTGCGTTATTCGACGTTTACGAATTTCAATGTCAACGCTTTTTCAATGTCGCGCTTTGCCAGCTGCAGATAAGCGAAATAGGAAGCGACCGTATTTCGTAAGAATGTCTCGTACTGTTGGCTTAACATTTCGAGGACGCTGCAACAACAGCCGGAAAGTTTAACGCGTGCCATTTTTTTCCCCCGGGCTCGTGCATCATTCACACCTTTCCAGAGTGCTCGATGAAATTTTCAAATATCTGATAGTTTGACACCGAGTGAGGGAAACGTGCATGCCCATTGATACTGGAACACCGGTGGTTGAAATTGTTATAATTCTCTCTACCTTCACGATGCACTGTTCGTTTTACTTCAAGATGTTTCTACGTCGCGTAACTGATGTAAAAGTGAAGACACCTTTCTTCTCGAGAATGTTACAAATTGCCATAGTGTGAAGTACAGAAATATTGAACAATTTTTTTCAGAACTGAATCTGAAGACTGACGCCTCGTAAAACTTGATGTACGATTTCTTCTTCTTCTTTCTTTTTTTTTTTTTTGGCCATTTTATTGAACTTTGAATAGATGTTGGACTTAGAAGACAAAAATTCAAGAAATGGCAACATTCTCGATCGATATTCAAAGTTCAATACGATGACAATTTATAGAATTTTCGAGGAGAGAAGCATCTCCATTTACTCGCCTCTGCTACGTGATAAAAACATTTTAAAATAAAATGATTTCCGATGCAGGCAGATGTTTCAAGGTCTCGTATGAGTCCAAATTTTTTGTTGCATGATTCCAACAGTCAGTTGTAACATAAATCTTTCTCGGAGTTTTCAAAAATTCGAATAGAAAACATAATGAAAAAAGGCAATGAAGTACGGATTGTTAAAAGGATACATGAAATAATACTTGTAATTAATTTCCATTAATAATAAACATGTATGTAAATATAAATACACACGTGTGTAATAAATATATTCAGTCATTATTATAATATATTACATTACTAGTATAATTTATCATATTCTCAATTCATTAATTACAACATACATTGCTAACGTAATATGTATTTATATTGATACATGTTTTTATTGATTAATAATCTTAAATTGATTCGATTGTAATTACCATAGTTAACAATATTACCATATTACAATATGTGATATAATTAACATAATATCATTTATAATGTGTGTATATATATATATATATATATATATATATATATATAATATTATAACCAATTATAATATCTTCTTTTATATGAATAATGAAGTACAGATTGTTAACGGGCGATTTTTTTTTAAATTTTCATCCAGTGAGTAAAAACCAACGGCCAGATTACGTACGGAATGATTTAATGAATAGCTGTGCGCGTGATTAAATCCATTACACACATAAATGTCAAGGAAAGTGGATCGGGAGATACAATGAAGTTTAATCTCGCGTCGGCGGTATGGTACATGGAGGCAGCGGAACGGTTATGCAAATCGGCGTCGAAAGTTTTTAATGAAAATTTGTAATTTCGAATTTTCTAAGAACTCGAAACTTTCGGGATGCGATGAAAATGTTAATCAAACGGTGTCTCAATGTTTCAGCGGAACGTCCAACGTTGCCGTTTGCATTTAAACGCGTCCTCCCCCGTTCCATCGGTTTTCGTCGGTCCCAACGATACTTCTCTGCCTTGTAAATATACCATTCTGGTAAATGTATAGAACGAAATCTACTCTGGGATAAAAGTTCACTTGGCAAAGGAATTTTTAAATTTAAAGAAGAAGAAGAAAAAGAAAAAAGAAAAGAGGAGAAACGAGATTCCATAAATCGTTTTCACGAACTGTTTCAGCATCATCATTTCAAAGAATCGGCGATTACAGTTTGGATGAAAACGTTTATTAATTTGATTTTATATAAAATTCTCCGATAAGATGATGACGCGTGTCAGAATAAAATGAACATGTGCTGAAGTACCGATTGAATTGAAAATACATAGATATCACGAAATATAAATGAAATTATAGTTACCAGTTTATTATTTTAAAGAATTTAATGGTAAGGCATAAAGGAACGTAAGTTGAGGAGATGTTACTTGAAATTTAACATCACTGAGAAACAGTTCGATGAAATTTCAAAATTTCTTCGACCTTGTGTCGTATAACTCCGTTGTTCGAAGTTCAATAAACTTGGCGAAAAAAGTCATGATCAAATTTTAGAGAGTTATCACGAAGACGAGACTTTGATCTTCGTAAATTCGCGGTGGATTCAGTCACGAAAAATGTTTTCAATTTGTAGCATTTTCGAGGAGAAACGGCATCTCTGCTACATTTTGTGAAAAATGAATTTAAAATTGTGAAAGTAGAAGCTTCGCGCTTCGAATTGCTGTACGATTTCTTGCTACGTAATTGCAAAAAATCCAAATATCGTCGAAACATTGGTAGCGTAAGTTTATGATCTCTATCATATATATATATATATATATCCGGTCAGAAAAAGCACAGCTGTTCTCGAAAGAAACCATTGTAGCGGGGTCGATGACATTTGTAAGAATACAGACGGCACTTCACTCCGCCAGGCTGAAATTAAATTCAACCTCCCCATGATAAATGGTGGCGCTAAACGGCGCTTCGCTCTTGCGAGCATGTGAAATGTAAATTAGTTTGAATTAAGGCGGAGACCACCGGTCAGACTCCTATTAAATGTATAAATACGTTTGGTAGACGGCTTTCAACGATTCGTGTTCCCTCCTCGTCGCGTTACTCGCTGCGATACAGTTTCTAATTAAACGACACGCTCTTCCAACGGATTCTCGTCGATACTCGTTGCTTTCAATTCCGGTAGTCATCGTGCGGAAAATTTTATCGTCGTATCGCACGATAATCATAATTACGTCCGATGTGCTACATAGTGGTTCTCCCTGCCGTGTTTCCTTTCGTCATCGTAATCAAAATATCTCGATCGAGAACGAAAAGATCTGCTCCTTTGCTCGAACGTGGAGCACACGGTGGCTCGCGAAAGTCATGGAATTGTCAACTCGTTAACGTATAACGTATTCGTGTGTACTGGAGGATTTTGTAGTAACGATGTAATTGTAATTTCAAAGCAATTCAGAATTTCACTGACACTGAGACGAGATACGATTATACTGAAATTTGGAACCAATTTAGGAAAGGTATGTACACACAAATTGTAAGATATTTATTGTAAATGTATATTAATAGACATTAACTTCAACAAAATACAGGAGAGAGAGATGGAATATTTAACGAAGAAATTGAAAAATTAAATAACCGCTCAATCGTTCGCTTAAGATTGACTTCTTACTCGATATTCACACGCGCATACTCACATATACAGTTTCCAACAATTAAATGACAATTCGGTTAAGTAATTGGCCATTGTCAAACACCATGGAGCAAATTATAGAAGAACTGAGTATTAAATAGTTAAATAGCTCGCTTTTAAAATTTCAACTACAACAAACACCTTAGAGCGTAGTTATATTTTTAGCTAAATTAGCGTGCTATATTTTTTAACTAAATTCGTTTCAACTTTTGTCAGTTAAGTGTATGTTTCATTTAGCGCACGAAATAACCTTGAAAGCAGTCACCGCACACTTTTGAGAACGAATTATTTATTACTTTATGATTGAAGTAATTTCAATCATTCAACGATGTTCAATTATTAGGGGAGAGATTTTAAATTACTATATCATCTTATATTATAGGTTCGAGCTTTCGTGCAAGGCTTTACGATTCGGCCTTAACAGTTGCAGAACGTTCCGCTTTGATCCGCGAACGGTTTGTGAACGTTTCGAGAAATTCACGCTCAGGTTGAACCAACAGATTTCGGGTCACCAAGGTTTGCTGAAAGTATAATTGCACGCTCGAGTGCGTAAAAAGCGTAAAAAAAAAGTTAACAGCTGGATACTGTACCCAGTAAGCTCTGGCCGCTGCTCTCGAGCGTAAGTAAGAATAATTCTTTTATCAAGCGAAATTTATTAAGTCAGCGCGCTGCGGAGCTCATTGTCGGATTTAATCCATGGGCCGATGGAGAATTTCATTTTGAGGTCGTTATCCCTCGCAATTTGCTTCGAACGTCGAGAAATCTCGTTGCTGTCGCGTCTGTGTTGGCTTGCATAGTTTCGAAAACCAGCTCGAACATCGCGGAGTGTACGAAAATCAATTGTAAGTGGTGTATGTAAGTAGTGTCAGATGTAGGAAGTAAGATTAATTAGAAATTATATTTATATGAATTAAACGAATTAATCATCCTGTATTAATATCTTTTATATTAATTTAATATCTATTAAAAGCAAAATTAATATTTGGGCAATAACATATAGATAAAGATAATCTTGAAATAATTTGAATCATTAAAAAAATTCCTAATACTGATCCAAATTTCATATAATTAATATTAATTGATGTTGGAAGATTAATAAATGATAATGGAATTTTTATTACAATATTTTTGTAAATTATTATTTTACATTTTTTCATCGAAAGTATTTATTTCGTAAAGATTTTTTTTCTTTTTATATAACGAATTTTAGATGAAATTCAAAGTATTTGTAGCAAGTGGTTTGCGTCGCATACATTTTTTCTTCTTGTCAAAAGAAGATAATTCTTGGCTGATGGAGCAATTCAGTTATATCGCAATAAATTTGTTACATGCAATTACCAAATTGTCCCGTCGATTGATAATTTTACAGCGAAAGGTTAGGCCATTTAGTAATTTATGGCGCGAGTTGTTTCTAACGAGGTGATTCGATGTCAGACTGATTAATTTCTGAGCTATCCGCATATCGAATCGATTCCTGTAATGTGTTGAAAGTGCAGTTCATTTACATGTGTCTTCCTCCTTTTCAAGGATGAACTTTTCAACGAATTTAACACAGTTAATTTTGATCGCGTTACGCGTTCTCTTTCCCAGTTAATGGTTAATAAATTTGTTTCAACGTCTAATTGCTCGTACGTTCGTAAAAAAAAAAAAAAAAAAAGAAAAAGAAAAAGAAAGAAAAGAAAAATTGGGAAGGCAACGCTCTCGGGGCGCTGAAAAATGCCGGGGATTATTAAAGAAGGATTTCTACACGCACGCGGTTTTTTACTCGGCGTGTCGTCTAACTCCGCCAGTTCCCACCGGGCAGATTTTCGTCGGATTTTGTAATATTTCCCAGTCACGTTCGGGATATGCATGAACTTTAAAAAGTGGCGCCTTCGTGCTTACGGAATATTAAAGTCACTTATATTTACCAACGAGTAGATACTGTGGACACGTAATAACGCGCCGCGTCGTATTCTTCCTACACCCCGTCCTTCGTTTTGAAATTGTCGTCCATTCCTGTTCGTTTTGCGTATTCAGTGTAAGACGACGCTATTTCGTTACTTCCGATATTCGGGATTCATTGCCAGCTATTCTACCTCGCCTCTTCTGATTCCGCGGCCTATGAATATGAATCGCATCAATTACGCGGAACGTGATTCAGCTTATCGGCTACTGGGTGTTTAGAAAATAACGACTACGCGACTTTTCACTCTTCATTCGTCAAATGGCTCTGTTTCGAGAAACTATACCCCACGAACATATGTATGTTCACCGTAGAATACAATTCACGTGAATTTTTTTAATTTAATTACAACTTGTACGATTGACGACGACGGGTAATCGTAAAATAACTGTATCCAAATAAATATTCTCGGATAGAATAATAAAAGAAAGAAAACCGATGTGCTGTGTTTTGTGATCGAAGATCGCAACGTTGCGAAAAGCCTACTAAAGGATGAAACGAGCTGGAACGTTACCGCGAGAAACACGTGAATGTTAACTCGCGGTGTTTTTCGCGACTTTTATCGCATAATCGCGAAGGCGGAGGAAGAGCAACGTAACGTATGTACCCTAGCCTCGTCCGGTTATCAGCAATCACGCGGCCTGCCTCTCGATCTCTCGAGTCCAACTTTTCGTAATGGATGCAGGACGCATCTATCATCCCTCGTCATCAACGTCAAAATCCTGGCCAAACACGGCAGCCATCGGCTCGCCGGTGAATACCGACTACTGAATACAAAAGAGCAGCCAACGAATAGCACATGGGTACGCTCAACTATTATACTCTTCCCTCTTCCGCGCGCGTTCCGCGTCCATATTCGTCTATGTACAGCCGCGCTCGTTATCGAAAATTACTCGATATCTTGAGGTGTATTTTTTTTTTTATTTCTGACAGTTTATTCTGGCCAATTGTTCGAGAAACCGCGTTCGAAAATACCGCTTCGGTCAGATATCGTTTGCGTAACCGATTGCGCAGAAATATAAAAACAGCTGCTCGGGTTTAACGTTAATTGAAATATTTCGGATATCGGCTGAATATCGAAGCTGTTGCAATTTTTTTTTTTTTTCGTTTTTCTTTGTTGTAGAATAATAAATCTGGGCTCGTTTCGAAGGCCTCTAATTTCAAGATGCATCGTTCTTTTTATTCTGAGATGTTTCTACGTCACGTCCAGCGGGGCTACTCTAGTTGAAAATGTCACGAATTGCCGAAACGTCGAACAATTTTCGTTCGCGACTGAATCTATGATGGAGTTGAAGATCGAAGCCTCTTTTTTACAATGGCCTCTTAAAACTTGATGTACGATTTCCTTTTTTACCATTTTATCGAACTGTGAATAGATGTTAGGTTGGGAAGAGGAAAAATTCAAGAAATGGTAACATTTTCGCTTGATACTCGAAATTCAATAAATCGGCGAAAACAAATCGCACAGCAAATTTCAAGGGGTCGTTGTGAAGACGAAGCTTCAATCTTCATATCCATTATAGATTCAATCGTGTAGAAGAAATTTTTCAATGTATAAATCTATCACATTTTCCAGGGAAAAATGTATCTTTACTTTGCCATTTGCTATGTAGTGTAAAAACATCTCAAAATAAAACGAACTGTGCAAATATTTTCAAAAATTATCCCATTCGATAGCCAACTGACAAAATAATCCAGAAATTACTCAACTTATTCGACTGAACTGGCGTAGGATTATTTCAAAATAACGTCGAATCAAGCAAGATGATATAACATTTAAATAATCATTCCTCAAATATTTTGCGTTCAGTACGATGTGCCGCAAAATATTTATTCCTTGTAAACGGACGACAAATTTATGAAAGAAAGATCACAAATCGATCGGCACACCTGATACAAAACGAAGTTCGATTGTATTTCGAAAGGAAGACAATTTTTTTTCACAAGCGGACAATGCGTCTCGTGCACGTTTAGCGATTTAGTTTCACGGGACAATCCGCGCGTTCGATGCTAGGCGCTTCTTTGTTCCAATTTCGTTTATATTCCGCAGAAGCACTTGGTAACAATTTGAAGCATAGTTTTTTTTCTCTTTCTTTCTCTCTCTCTCTCTCTCTCTCTCTCTCTCGATCGGAAGCGTCGTTGAACGAATTCTCATGAATTCTGATTGTAACGGTTACACGCGATACGCGAAATCGTTGCTACGCTCCCGAATTCTATGCACCAATTATGGAAAAGCTGGGCAGAGAATAAATATAGAAAAGTAATCTCGCTCTTAGAGAACTTTCAACTTGATTAGATTTCAGCTTCGGTTCTAGCTTTCCAACTTATGCAAGCTCATTTAATATTGCCCAGTGAATTCCTCCGTCTTGCCCCTTGTCTGTTGTTTCACGTCGAGTTTAGGCAAATTAAATTTTTATTCTTTCGAACCTCTATTATCCAATATTCTTCTATCTAGATAAAATATTTATTACAAGTATATATATATATATATATATATATATATATATATATATATATTCATTTCAAATCCAAAAAAGGAAGATGTACGTTTATGAACGAAGAATAAAAAGAAATCTATATTCTTTATTTTCAAACTTGCACGCTTATTTTTGACACTCGTTCATGAGAGAGTCGACGTCTTTTCCTCGAAATCATTTATTCAGTGTAGACGTTGCCTCCTCGTTACAGTTCAATTTTTTTAATTTTAGAAACAGATGAAAATAGATTTATGAGAAGAAATGGTTTCGACAAAAAGACTTTTGACCTTTTTGTGAACGGATTGGAGAAACTCATGCAAAACATTATTGCGAAAATTTATTGCAGTAAGTAATCATTATATAGAGAAATGGTTATGTGACTTTAAAGATACAGAATTTATTTTTATTGTTGTTCATAAAGGTGAGACTAATCATCTTCATTTGAATTAAGGCAAAACTTCTCAGACCTTGTTTTCACGAAATCTGACGTGGAAATCGTTTGCTAAATCATTGTATAATTTGCGTCGCGTTACCGACGGAAGAAGGAAACTTTTTAAAATAAATAAAGAACATAACACATCGCATAATTTGCAAATTTGACAGTTTAATTCATATTGAAGCGTGCAAAGCGGAACAAAGATCTAGAAACTTATTTTTCCCTTAGAATAAGCCGACGTTCATCAAAACGTTGAGAGTGTCTATTATGAATTTGGCTACAGTGTTAGCTGTTACAGCGCCTCTGGCCAAAATTTCTAATGCATCCATTACTCCAGAAGCCAGCTGAAAAATTGAATTTAATAAGTAATCATCAACACTACTTGTTACTGAGAATCGTTTCATCTTCAGAGTACCGAAACTATCCCACGACTATGATTATTCACTCATACACACTTTTCTTTTGTCATTCTATAATTTCGCGCAATTCTTTCTTGCTTTTCTACTTTCAATTCTAAAATATTCCCCCCCCCCCAAAGGTATGAGTGAGCAAAGAATACGAGTAAATTGAACAGACACGATTACTCGAGAGTCAATGATACTTACCAACTCAAAACTCGAAGGAAGATCACTATATTTTCGGATTCCTCTGATATCTTTATGTAATTCATCCTGATGTCTGCAGTCTCCAAAGTCGATCAACTGTTTCATTAGAAAATCCTAATTAGTGATGTCAGTATTGAAAGGAGTGAAGAAACGAAATTGTGCAAGCGTGCTTGAAGAAACAACATCATTGAAAGGCGTTAATAGATGGAACAGCGCGTGCTTAAAGAAATACAAGTCATAATTCTGTCATCTCGTGCTCTAAATGTGTCATCACTTAAAAGTAAAAATAGCAAACGAATTAAAAGTTTGATATAGAAGAAAAATATCATTTTTTTAAAGATTGAAATATATCTTTACGTTCTCTTACATTATATTTTATACTTTATATTGCTACGTATGTCATTTTACTTTGTAATAACTAAATGGTCGCTGGAATTCGTTTTATTTTATGTCTTAGTTCTCGTGAATTTCAATTTTGAAAAAAAAAGAAATAAAAATAAGACAAAAGATATACATTATACTTGTAAGAAATAATTCTACAGAGTTTTCTAAATATAATGATAGCGCTTTTGTTTAAATATATTTAAACATGTTGACTGTCACAGTCATCGATAATCGATGTTTATATTGTCTATGAATATCTTGGAACGATTAGTTTATAAATATTTCAGACGGGTATCATCCGCAAAAGAATTTCAAACAACATGAATAACTACTCGTAAAAATGAAAAATGCTTTCGTAGCAACGTAATATTTTCTGAAAATTGAATATTTCGTCGCATAGTGCGAAGCATGTAAATTTCACGTGACAGTCAATACGTCAAACGATTATTAAAGTGTGATCGGCACCTCGATTTTGCGCCAAATTTTCTGAATATTTTTCAGTTTATTTCAAAAACTGGAAAGCAAAATGGCTTCACTCCGTTACTGATCTAATCTGCTTCTGTTATTCTTGCAACAAATAGACAATATATTTTGTTTAAACAGCATACTGGTAAATAATTTTCTATACCAAACTATCATTTTTTATACAGTATAGCTTCGTAACATCATCGTTAGAAATAGGATTGATTTTTTAAAGACAAATTATAGATGACAGTTCTGTTTTCTTCAGTTTGTTGTTTCATCTTCAAAATAAAATTAGAGAAACGATCTTCGAATACATGCGATCGCGTTCTTTTGAGAAGAATTGAAGAAACAATTATATGACACGCCAGACAGTTGTAAAACTCTTGAATCGTCAGTTATCATATTTTGCCTAATTCTTTGAAACACACGTTGCACGCTCTATTTTCTTCATTTCGACCCGTCAGCATTGCCGTAAATTTTTCGAAAATAAAACAAATCCGAAACTGGCTGCTTTTCATTTTTCTGTGCCCGGTATTGAATATGGAAAAGGGATTAAAAGTGTCTTTGAAAATTAAAACAATTTACAAATTCACGAAATTACAAAATTAAATTTTTCATGTTTAAGGGTAGTGAATCTCAGGTTCGTGATCAAAGCGCAAGAAATCTATCAAAAACGACAGTTTCTTTTTTATAACAAAAAATTGTTTCGCCTAATCGATAAGTTTCTTTTCCATGTAGTACTGCAGAAAGAGAGACGCGAGCGAGTTAGTTAGTCGCAAGAGGGTCTCGAGCGTGTAACGAGCAACTTTCGCGACAGAGATTGAGAGAATTTGAAAAGAGCAACAAAAAGTAATCAAAAAATAAAACAATTTTTCTACATAAGATTTTGACATTTCGATAGATTTTGGTATCATTGGGCCACAGATGACTATATACCTATATATTATTATTATTACTTTTATTATTCTCGCCAACAGAGAGCTGAATAATAAAATTAAATCGAACAGAAAATTTCGAGATCGAGCAAAATCTAAATTTCTGTTAGTCAACGGTGTTGGAACAAAACGAGCATGCGCACTTACCATCGACAAGCAGAATACAGCCAAAGTGAGAGCGATAACGGATTTCATTTTGAGAGTTTTGTTTATTGCACCAGTGAACTTGGTTCAATTACTTACTTTGATTTTATGACGACGAGTGTTCTGTGCGTTCCTTTTATACAGGAAGCTATCGTATTCACGACGATATCGTAAATATCGTCGATTTTTCTTCTGTCAAGATTACGTGTCTGCAAGACCTGATATCCTTACAGAAAAATCGTTTCGGTTCCTCCATTGAAGAGGTTATTACTCAAAGTGTACGTACGCTGAAAATGCAAACTTCGATAATGGATTTCGAAGACAAATGAAAACTTGTTGCAACTTCACGCATTTAAATATTTCGCTTGGCGATCATTTTTAATTTACAGTAAGTGTTCTTGTTCGTGTAGTTTTAGTTGATACTTAATCACTTGTCGTTTTGATATATTGTTACTTTCGAATAATGTATGGCGACTAAATTGAGAGTCATTCAAATTAAATTAAATCATTTCAAATGAAAATTTAAATTATTTTAAATTGAAAATTTGTAATAAAGTTTAAATTAAATCATTTAAAACAGGTTAAAAGGAATTTTAAACAGTCAAAGCTTTTAGAAACACAGGCGAGAAATAAATGACGTAATAAAGAATATTACCGTACTGTATTTTACTATTTTTTGCGTTTCTTTTATTCTTTGTTATCAGGAAATTAAACATTTCTTTCATCTTCCTTATGTTGAATGATCTTAAAATCGTGGTACTATCAGAAAATAATTCTATATATAGAAAAGTAACTCGAGAAGAGAGAATAACATTTTCTCTCCGTTTTTGAGAAGATCCAATTTTGGAAATTTATTAATGTGGCTAATTCTAGAACGAGAAATACCTAAACACACAAGTTAATAATTAATGTTATAAGTAATAATAGTGGCAGAAATAACAACTGATACTCTAATTATTAATGTTACTCACGAATTCTTATAATGAGTATGCATTTATAGGAAATTTAAAAATGTACAATACTTAGTTTTTTATAAATTTTACAAATTTTTACTTAAGTTTTATTTTTTTTTATCATAATAATATGAAAAGATCTGCAATCTGACAATTAGTTATCTTCCACGTGATGTTTTTAACCGGGGAAGAGATTTGCATAGTCAATTAGTGTATTTTCTTTATCACGGTAACACGGTAGAGCGGTCGATATTTCTTCGCGTTAATTACAATGGTACTTATAACATTTTTGTACTCTATTCATAATTATTACAGTGAATCATTAACTATCTGAACGCAAAATTTCTTCGACGTAACTGGATATAATTGTACACTTTTCTAACAAGAGAAGATCGAAAACAAATGTCGATAAAAGAATTTGAAAATTCGATCATTTTGATCCTCGTTGCATTAGTTTTTCACTATTGTGTGTTCGACACCAAGGGACAAATTATGCAGAAAGGTTCTGAAATTGAGTGAATTTAGTTTAAAGAAGATTTTAACTTCAAAAGATGAAAGGAAGTATATTCCATTTCCTGTTTTGGTTTTACAATATTTTTCATCAGTCACTTGTTTCATTTACTGTTAAGTAACATAGACACTGGAATATCATCTAGAATGAAACTATGGCTTGGTAAGTTTTTGCAAAAAAATCACTAGAGTGTGGAATCATCTATAATCTATATAATTATCTCTTCGTCATTTTTGAGAATTGGTAGATTTCTGCATGACCTAATTCGAATTAAGGACGAGGATTAGGAAAAGGAATTCCTAGCACAGTTCTTGCCCCTTTCGCGTTCAACTTCGTATTTTATACTCTCACGTGTAAACGCAAGTAAACAGAGATCAAAAATTTTATTTTGTCGAAGATGACGAAAACAACTTGTTATCGTAAACGATCAGGAAACAATTAACGCGAGGTAATTCAAACGATATATCGAAAGGGCGAACGCGGGGCGAACAGTGGACGAAAGGCATCAGCGCAAGTGATTCGTAAGGAATCCTTAATGAAAACCAAGCGAAATCTCAAGACTCGGATAATAAGGAACGTTAGAGAGGAAAGGGCCCCGGTTGAAAACAAACCACCGCGGTAACGACCTAAGTTTGTCACGGAGCCGTTCTAGAGATAATAGCGAGCGGTTAGGCGAGCGCGTGGTCAAACACTCGGCAACCAGGTTAGACTGCATCGAGATCCGAATATTCTGGTATAGGAAGTAAATTGTCCGTGCGAGCGCTCGACTTCCCTCCTACTTCCTTCCATTGAAAGTCGAATAATATCTTTCCTCGAGTTTCTCTCGATTGTTTCAATCTTAACTTTCCTCATCGAACGTGATCTTCGTAATTTCGTCGATGATCAGCCATCCGGAGTGAGCTGTTTGAAACAGAAACGTTCCGTGGAAACGAGAGTCGAATTACTGTTGTAACTGTTGCTTCAAACCGAATAAACGGGGATAAAAAAGAAAAAAAAAACTATCGCCTGTTCCCGAGCCCTTGATTTTGGAACTGAATTTTGGTATCAAATGATAGCTTCTCGATGAGACGTAAGTCGCAGAAAAGTTTGAACTTGACCTAATAGTTACATTTTATTCGATTTTTATATTGTCATAACCTTTGGAATATTGTAAATGTTGTTACGTTACGTTGAAGTGACATTCGACTGTCATCTTGTAACGACTGAGGTTCATTTTATATATTTTATCGAATAGCTGCTGTATCGAAGCGACGCAATAAAAGATTTGTAATATTATTTGAATTTGAAAATCTAAATTAATATTTATCAATGCTTTCAAATATATGTCGTACCACATAATAATAATATAATATTCATATACATTAAATATACATAATTACAAGTAAATAATGTACGTATTATTAAATAATAACGTATATTAACAAAAATAATACATTATACAACATTGTTGTTTTATGCAAGTGATAATCGTTGAATCAGGTGTCAATTATATCCGAGACATTTCAATTCTACAATTTTTTACGACTAACGCCTCGTCACGATCATTTGATGCCAAAATCGAGGGGCCAGAAAGAGCCTGCCTCCTCTGCTTCTTTTGATCATTCTCCTTTTGATCAAAGCCCTTTCTTCTCGCCGGATATGCATATCCCGATGTCGACAAATTTCCAAGCGCGTGAAATTGAACGCTAATTCGTTCGGCGAACGAATATTACCCGATAGCGAAGGGAGGAAGCTGCACCCTGTGCGAGAGTTTGCGCTAAGTGCATCGCGGCGAGTTTTAACGCGATAAGGCGGATAAGGCAATATATTGAGAATTTCAATACGGCCCCCGTGCTTTAAACTGCGAAGTTTTACCATCACGTGTCCGCTGTGTTTGCACGCATTTCATATTTACAGCGTGTATCCCCGGCGGCCGATGCATCGCGAGACGTTCCGTACTTTATCGCTCTGTTCGTTGCTGCATAATTGAATCCTTGGAATCTTAGCGTGAGAGATCACTCGGATCTTCTGAGCAACGGCCAGTTTCATCGAAAATGGACAAACGTAAAACCCAGGAATTCGTCAACGTTGTTTCAATCTTGAAAATTGTTCTAGAAAGGAAGAAAGAAACGATACGACGCCCCATTAAAGGAAAGGGGGGGGAAGAAAATGCTGGCAAAATCTCTGACAAAGGCGATTAAGAAACGATCGATGCCCGGCTAATTAATAGGTAAACACAAGCATGGAACGCGCGAGCTGGGCAAGCATATTTCAGGGGAAACTTATATTTTACTGGAGTTTTTTTTTTTTTTTTTTTTTTTTACGGCTTAATTTGCCTTTGTTGCCGCGGGTAGAGATAATAAGAGTAATGCCCCGTGATTATAGAGTCGGTCGCTGTATCGCTTTGTTACCGTCTCGCGGGACCAACATGAACACTCTCGTCTGTTTTCTGCGTAACTTATCAAAATCAAACCGGCCGTACATCCTCCGTCCAGGAAAGGGGTGGGGGAGGGCAAAGAAAAAAGAAAAAGAAATGCTTCACACGACTTTAATCTACACTGCGTCGAGCCGAGTTGTTTGAGAAACGAGCAGCAGAGAGCAGTCTTTGTGGGAAAGAATGTTTCACCAGGTAAGAGAGAAGTTCGGCGAAATCCAAATTTTATCGCGTTTTCGATATACTCGTCCTTTTCGTACTCGCTTTGACGCAGCAATTTGGCTTCGAGCATCTTTGGTTTTTTGATCTTTAGTAAATGACACAGTTCTCAATACTGTGACATCGACGAAAGGTAAAAGTAAGTATGTGAATATAAGACACATAAATACTCGCTTTGTCAGAGTTAGATTAGATATATCATAGGTACCTTTAATTTTCGACATCGATTTGTTCGACGTTATTTTTGATATCTGGTTGTTGCACATAAAATAGCGAAACAATTTTTATCACAGGTCTGCAGAGTGCTAGTAAAAATTTAGTGAGAAGATGGCAACGTCAAATATGTAAATAAACGAATATAAAAAAAACATATATTTATAATTGTATTACATATATGAATCGTTAAAAAATCACACAACGCAACAGTACTGACTATATCACTATAGCAATAAGAACTCTTTCAAATCTTGTTCTAAACTCTAAGAGAATAACAAGCGGATCGAAAGGATTCGAAACTGCGCGAAGGATTTTATCGCGAGATTTGAAAAGAAGAAAGGAAAAAGAAAAGCAAGAGTCGCGCGTTCAGTTGGTTATGAACGTCGAATGAAAGTGAACCGGGGGAATGGGGCGAAGCGTCGGGCGAACAAAGACAATCGATGTAAGAATGTGCAAAGAATCCATTGAAAAAAGGGAACGGGGAAACGAAGGAAAACGAGCGTAAGTAAAAAGCGACGACTGCGAACGTGTCGTCGTTGTTAAAATACGCGCGTTCAACGGCGGAGTAATATGTGGGATTGCACGGGCGGCGGAGATGCGGATAAAAAGCGAAGAAAAACAGAGAGAGAGCAAGAGAGGGAAGAAAAATGTTTCAAGGCAGAGTAGAATAGGTGTGGCATGCCCGGTGGTGCTTCTTTATTTCTCCCTCGGAACACGGCCCGGAAGTGTGCGTGTACACGTGTGTGCATGTACGGCACACTCCGGAAGTATATTCTCGGCGAGGAAAACGCGGCGGCGGCGGCACAGAAATGGCAGAAAAACTTGCTCCATTTAACTGGGACTTTCACGGGACTAGCCGGGATTCATATGAAAATTAGTTCTCATTGCAGCCGCCGGTCGTGAAAAAAAAATGAACAATAAGACGTTTTCATTGGCAAGTAGCCGGGGAGCGCCAACACGGTAAACCATTTCGCGTCCTCCCCCCACTCGCGTTATTAATCACTCGCGCTTCCACGCGATGGTGAACTTTCGCGGCCCCGGACTTGAAAACCGCGCCAGCCGAGAATACTCGGCTAATGAGAATTTAATTAACACGCGGTGCGTATCCGGATTGCGACGTGTTCTCGCTCGTCGCTCGATCTCTATCCTTTCGCGTACGATCCCCGGCTGTTTTCAACGAGTTTTTCCGCGAGTCCCGCAACGACGTCGTGTGTCTTCGTCGAACAGTTTTTGTATTTTCGTTCGTTCAGTTCTTGAGAAATTCGCGGTATTTTTCGACTCGGTGGTGCGACCGGAAAGGAGCAAGTGTCAATCGAGAAGGAAGAGCAGAGTTTGTTCGTTTTCGAGAAAATTGTAACTGTAATAGATAATTAAATTTGAAGTTGCAAAAATGCACACGATACATTTACAAAGTATCCAAAAC
The DNA here is from genome assembly GCA_036937485.2 of Tetragonisca angustula. NCBI lineage: Eukaryota > Metazoa > Arthropoda > Insecta > Hymenoptera > Apidae > Tetragonisca > Tetragonisca angustula. Next base: position 30,552 of record JAWNGG020000282.1, on the reverse strand, counting down.
GACATATTCATCATAGCATCTAGCAGATGAAACAATAAAAATGCATAAACAATCCGCAGTCTAGTACTAATTATAACCTTTACAGCTAGTCTGACGAGTTAAAATTTAATTAATCTTATTTTCAAGAAAACTATCGTACAAACGCTGAAATTTACATTAAGACCTTGACCATTTCATCTATGTACGAGAATTTAAACCTCTTCAAGTATTTTACGATAATGTCCAAGCCTCCGAAAATCTAACATCTGGAATAGTTGAATTTCGGAGGAATGTCTACTATCTTAGCATATATTTCTTATTATTAACAGTACTATATACTTACAACATTTATAACGATTATAATATTATAATATACTGTGTTCGAGCGTCTCTCTAGAAAAATCAACGCTTTCGACTGATACTCATCTATCGAAGAATTACTTGCGACTCTATAGCCCTCATTGTCAGTCCCCGAACGAATCTTCAAAGTCCAGAGATTTCATCAGAATTTTCAGATTCAGATTCGTCTCGCGACTCAGCCGTAATTACTGTAATCGCCATGGCGATTTTTTTTTTCCGGATCCACTCGGCTGAACGCGGCCGGCGTCCCGATGATCCGCCTCGGCGCGACAATACACGAACCGACAAACGTACGTTTAAAGAGGAACGTACTCGCGCTGCTTTCGAGGAATCCGCGTCTCCCCCTCCCCGCGTTTCCCTATTGTTCGTTAAAAGTCATTCAACGGCCATTCAGTTAACTAAATCGTCGGCGTATGTAACGTTGTCCGATTGCTGGTAAAAAAGCTCCCGCTTGTCGCGTGTTATTTTATTATGGCCGTTGAATGGCGCTTGATTGATCGCTCCTCCGTGTTTGCTGTATGCGAATTCTTTATCCGAGGGCCCAGCTGGGCGCGTGTACAGCCACTCATTCGTCCCATTCAGGGGGGAAGGGAGGATCGATCCGAGTTTCACGCGTTTCGGCACACTTCGCTTTCTTTTTTCATTCCACCCCTACCCCCCGCGAAGCTGAAACTAATTAATCGTCGCCAGCGACGAAACTCGGCGTGTAACCGAGGAAATCTCGCTCGGTCGCCGGCAAATCAGCCGCGAAATGCCGCCTCGAAGCGAGCAATTATCACTCGTTTCGGAACAGACTCTCACAAAGGAACAGACGTTCCTTTTTTACGTCTCCATCTCTCTTTGAAACGATCCATTCGAATAATTATCCGCAACATTGAAGCAATATGAATATAATTGTTCTTGAATGTCAACGTAGTCATCTTGATAGTATCATTTTTACTATCCCCCGGAAAAATACATTTTGTGACTGTGAAGCGTATTATCTGTCGCATGTCTCGCTTCCTTTAATTCCTTGCGACCAGTTTTAATCCATTATCAATTCATTTAATGGACTGAGGAAGAACTCAACGTGCTGCGTTGAGAATTTTCCTGTATTTGGACTTGAGTCCTTTCATACCTCTTCAAACCGTAAAAAGTGAGTAATAGCATTCTAGTACGATCATAGAATGGTCCAGTCATTGTTACTGTCACGACAAACAAAAAAAAAGAAAAAAAGAAAAAATAAATGAAAACTAAACCAGCATGTTGGAGTATTGCAAAGCTAGTCAATAACAAAATATGTAATTATGGTTTACTTACTAAAGGTTTAAGGAGAGTCTAATATAATAATATTGAATAAATATATCGAAAGCTACATGTTCAAAGAAATTCTTATGGTGCATTTACGTACAAACGAATGCTCATTCACCCTCTATTTTGACTAAATTTATGTTTGCATTCATATCATTATATTCATTAATCGAGTGTTAGTATAAACGAGCACAAATTTGTTAAATTGGAGTGCGTTTGGTGTAAACGCACCATTAATTTGTTATACGCTCCTCATTCAATATTGAACTTTCAGATTTCTGGTAATTTCGAGCACTCAAGTGGTTAATTATGTGCATGCGCAACATTTCGATAGTTGATAAAGCTGGAAATTTATGATTATAAAATAAACGCTTATCATCCATCTGCGTTTTAATAACAACCATTGAAAATGTAATAACCAATCTTGGTCATCCAGTGCTCGACACAATTTTTGCCGATTACATTCGTTCGATAAAAATTTAAATGTCCAAAAGAGTCATTTGTACGCGATATTTTTGAAAATAAATAAAACAGCGAAAACAATTTGAACGTACAAATTTATAAGATATAACTTTCAAAAACTTGTAACACAGAGAAACGATAGAAATAAATTCAAGGTTGAAAGCACTTGTTTAGTGCAAATTTTTGCACTTCAGTGTCTTTAGCGGAAGCTAACCCAGGAAACCAAGTATCAAAGGCAAACAAAAACTTGTTTTTAAAAACGTCACGAACTATAGATGTTTCAGATATCTCTTTAACGTTTCGCAGAGCGCTTTCAGAAAATTGCAACCTCCGGTACATATTTCCAAGTTTACTTTCGTTACGTCGAAAGTATGTTTGTTCCCGTAGCTTTTCCTATTTCCGCGCTATCGTAAATACACTTCAGATTTCACCGATGGGTGTACCTTGCGTGACTTATAACAGACAATAGGTTTTCTTTCTGTTGGCGAACGTGTCCGTGCTGAATATGCCACTTGTTCGTTTTCGCGTTTCACCATGGTGAAACAGTAATTGAATTCAAATGGCGAATGAATTTTCGGTTAGGGAACTGTTCTACGCTAGAATTTAGAACACAAGTACAATTACAATTACAAAAACATATTATATTTATCTTTTTTTCAATTTTAAAAAACACACAACGAAAAACACAAGATGAAAGCCAACCGAACTACAAATAAAATTAACAACACAAACAAGCACAGATTGAAATTTCAGATGATAGTTATCAATCAACAGAGCAGCGACGAATGGATCCCGACATTCGCTGAATGGTTAATTAGAAGCATTCTGGGCAACAATAAGAACACGCGTTCATTAATTAATTTCATACATATAGATATCTTCCTCAAAATCGACGAGATTAATGAATACGTGTTCTTATGTGTCTTTTACTACGTAAAATGCTTTAATCAACAATCATTCAGCAAATGTTGGTACATATATATATATATTTAAAATATTTAAAATAATACAATAATAATAATAATAATAATAATAATAATAATAATAATATACTAATAATCGTAATATTCGCTTCATTATCACTTCAAACACGATCTTATACGACATGTATTACGATTATTAGTAAGAACTGATTTACAGAGTATTGGGAAATTTGCTGAATCTTTAAATAGTCACATGAAAGAAAATCTAATTGTATACGCAACATCGATTGAACATGCTGAGATACTGCGAGATAGAGTAGAGCAAGGCTTCCGACAAATTCGAAAAACATCAGGAATGATAGAGAGAGAGAGAGAGAGAGAGAGAGAGAGAGAGAGAGAGAGAGAGAGAGAGAGAGAGAGAGAGAGTAACCAGATCAATGACAAGACGCATCCAGGCTTGTCTTCAAATGCAAGGTGGTCATTTCGAGCATCTTTTGTAAAAGTAATTAAAACAGAAGATTCATTATATCTCATAAACGAAGACAGACAGGACTGGATATTTATATGACTTTTTTTCATTATTTTTAGGCGTACGATCAGCTCCCGAAGTGGGTCCCACAAGTTACGAAACACCCTGTATATATAACCAACCAAATCTAAAACCAGTGTATATACATAACTAAAATATAGGATATACATACATGTATTCTATGGAAGATCCAGCGTAATGAGCGATAAGGGCGAGTCGTGTGTCAGGTATTCATTGTCGACATTGGTGAAGAGAAACGAGCGTGATGTTAAATCCTGGGGAGGGTACAGAACGTGCTTCCGCAGAATGGGCAAGGATCTTCTTCAGGCAGGTGGACAACAAATGGACCGGCGCGACCTAAGGATTGGATAACGTTAACGTTAACCAGGTTCCCAGCAGTTTCGTCGTTTCTATGTCGCGCACGAAGCTCGACGAGAGAGATCGGAGGAACGTTTTTCCGTCGGGAGGGATCCGATTCCTCGGCCGGACACAGTTTATAAGCTTGTAACAATCGCCACCGAGGGATTTCGAAGTTTGCCCGTTTCGCTCGTAATAGCCCGGCCCTCGTCGATACCTCAGAACGTTTTCTTGCGAAAGGAGTTCCAACAGTTTCCTTATTTTATTTCCTTCGGCAGTATGCAGTATGCGGAGACGTCGTGCCGTGTTTCCGCGAACTGTTCCGGCCGTCTTCGCAAACGATCCATTCCGAACTCTCGTTCCCGATCGCCATCCCGGTTACTTACGAGGCAACTGCGCCAACAACGAGAATCCATCAAAATTTTCTTCATCCGCGAGACATCGAACCTAACGATACGTTCTTCGCCGAACCGATGTGTCTTTTAGAGATTGACTTTGTGAATCCATTTGCTCCATTTTGTGAACGCGGCGCTGTGAATAATTACAAGTTGGAAGCTGTGACAAGTTTCTCGAAAGTTGCAGGGGATCGTTTTCGTTTGAATTGAAAATCATTGTCCGATTTTTCATTACTGAGAAAGAGAGAGAGAGAGAGAGAGAGAGAAACTGATTATTTAAAATGAAATCATATCTATCAGGTATAATTGTTAATAATTCGGATCAGGTAGATCGTCACTAATATAACACCATCAAACTGGTTCAATTTGGTTACTTGTTCTAATTACTAATTTGGTAATTACTTAATTTAGTGACTTTGTACATCCGCTAATTTTTATTTTGTTTCCTCTTTGACCGCGTGTGCTCTGTAATTCTTCCTCCGCGCATTTTGTGCATTTTTGGATCAAAGAGTCTGTGTGAGAGAGTTTAAATGAATAAAATTAAAGTCGAGATTAAAATTAAAATTAGTTGACACGATTTTCGCGATAAATTAATATATCTTGTAATTACAGGGGATTTAAAATGCAAATTTTTAATCGCGAATAATTAGGTAGATCGTGTTTTTGAATTTTCATTACGTCGTCAAATATTTGACCATTGAAACGTTTTCTGACTAATTTCCAATAACGTGTTATTAATCATTCGTTGACATAACAAATTTAAATATCTTTTAAATTATACGTAATATTCCCTTGTTTCTTCAACGTAATACCGATTGATAAATATTCATATTTTTTCATGAAGTTACTTACAATAACGTTCCTTATCTAAATACCAATTGTGCAACAGCGAGAATTAAAAAAGAAATTCTCTATTTTCTAAACACTAATATTTTCTATAACAAACGTTCCATTTCATGATAAATGTTTTCTAACAACGTAACGAATATTCGATGCCAGAAATTTTTCACGAATGAGTATTGTTTACGATGAAACAAACTATCGATATAAAACAGATGCAACAGTTTTTATTTCAAATTGCATTTTTGAAAAGTATGAAGATGTTAAAATGCACACTTGTCAGAAAATGTAAAGAAATATAATATAGAAAAGTATACAAATTTGCATGGGAATTTATTATTTCCTCGATCGAACGAACACATGTTTCATCGAAAGTATTTTCGTCTCGTCTCGTCGAAATTTCGAACAAGGGAACGCGTGTTTTATTGAGAGCTTTCAGAGAATACAGAAAATCGTTGCTGTCGATTATCGAAGAGATGTAAATACGTGAATTTGTCAGCCATTGTCAGTGCTGCAATAAATTTCACATTTACAAAGGTAAAAGGCGTGCGCGTGTTTTGAAATTACGAGAAAAATTGCTCGCGTGCACGTACAATTGGTGCAATTAATACGAGCTTTTTCGTCCAATTAGGATATTTGTGACGCAATTTGTCAAAACATGACGAATGAACATAAAAAAATAATCGTTTATGTCACAGGAAGACTTGGTGTAGATTGTGTAAGCACCGTTCCATTGTTCGAACGAATCACGCGCCTAAATGCACCAATTATAGTGTTAAAAACTGTTATGGTAGTTGCGTCCATTATGCTGGAAATGTTCGTAAAGCGCGTAGAGGCAGTAACATAAATACGATAAAACAATAAAATAACAGGAGGAATATCCATGTGTTCGACGAATCCTTTGCATCGTCAAAGTATTAGCATTCGATTTTTATTATTTGTCGATCGTTTTTATTTATTTGTTTATTTATTTATTTATTTAACCGTCTAATGAATTTAGTTCGCTGTGGAACAGCGAAAACAATATGCATGTTTGAACGTTTGCAGTGGACTTTTTTTTTTGAAATAAATCATGTGCGTAATATAAAACATTTCGAAATTTTATTGATACTGCAATCAGACTTAGCTGCTGTGATTTAAAATAAAACGTATGTGTACAAATCAAGGAATATTTAAAGTAAAATATATAAATATTTTTAAATGAGTCACGATCTATATATTCAGTGTTGTCTTTATTACTTACTATAGTACCTTAATTACTAGAGGTGCGCGAGAACTGAAATATCGGGCCGGGAATACGAAATTTTTTCGGGATCGGGACGGATACATAAAAATTTCGAGATTCTCGAAAGAATCGGGATTCCCGAGAGAGTTGGGATTTGGGAAAAGATTGGGAACAAGTTTAAATAATTCGTTAAAGCCGACGCCTTCAACTATATCAAAAGGTAGCGGATCTAGAACCATCATTCGAGCAATTTCTTCTGTTATATATCTTTTGGTTTAACAATCTCTCGCGTATCATTTTGTACGTGCGACAAATTTTATATCGATTCAGTTTCTTTTCTAGTACATACACTTATGTTTGGATGCATATGCTACAAATGACGTAATAAACCAGCAGTATTTGCATACTTAGTTTTCAATTCATGGTGACAATGTGTGCATTCCGCCTTTGTATCATCTTTTTCCTGAAAACGTTCCCAAACGGAGCTTCTCTTCACCTTCTTCCTTTGCACGATCTTCTGCACTACTTCCTGCTATCACAACTTTACTCTCACCATCACTCGACAATTTTTTTTAATCTCTATTAAATTCTATTAAATTCACACAGATTTTGAAATATACGTCCGAACTTCCCGAATTTCTCAGCGATACTGCTCAACAGCGTACATAATGTCCAAATACTAGGCACGCAGTCGCACGTTCGTTTACATCGGGTCACACGATTTTTAGAATCCGTGTTTCCAATAACTTCAATGGCAGAAGAAATTGAACTGTGTATTTACAAATTTGTAGGCTGCTATACAGCATTGCAGAGTAGTAGCCAGGTTCTCGAAATTTTCGGGAATCTCTTCTCGACTCGTCCAGACCATCGGATTCCCGATTAATTACTAATTATACGGCTATTCCTGCTGTATGTTAATCTTTTGATAAACTTATGCTTGTAACAAGTGTTTTGTTATTTTTGTACATGCGACGGTATCAAATTAGTTTCAAACATTACCAATATAATCGTAATAATCGTCTTTTGACAATGTTAACGAAATGTTTTATATCACGCATATAATACCTATTAACGATTCGAATACTTCCGTGAACCATTGTATGCTACAACATTTAAATATAAATGAATCGGATAACTGTACGTTGAAAGTAACACCCATTGTTCTGTGTAATTTAGATTACAGCAGAGATCTAGGAATTTAGAAACAGGATCAGATTGTCCTAGTTTGATAATAATATAAATCTCGAGTCTAGAGAGAGGAAACTTTCTTACAATAGAACAGATATTTGTTATATTAAGTTTTTGTAATAAAAGAATATAATCTGTGTCGGAATTTAATGTACTTTAATGTTAATTTAATGATTTATAAACAACAAAACGCGGGAACTTATGTTGCACTTTTTCTACCGTAGCTTCTAACTAAGTTTGGCATATAAAGAAAGTATATATTAGATAAATACTTTTTACTCTTGTAAGCACTTTTAATTTTAGATATTTTGTTTATTTTCACGTGTTTTACACTTTTCAGTTCCTCACAAACGCGTGGAAATCCGCAATCTATTTATTGGAAACGAAATAATAACGATTTCGAAGTTCTCTGTAGAATTATTCTGATGCGAAACCAAGTGTTGTCGATTCATTTTTAAATTCAGACAATCGTTTCACATAAACATCCCTGTTTCTACAGGATTCACGCTTCGAAATTTAAATTGAATTTTTGTAGGCACGTTTTTTCCCCACTTTTTGTTTTTAAGTGCACGATGCATTTTGCTATTAATGGTTCGGCATTCCATTTTTCAGCGTGGTCGATACATTCGATAAATAAGCATTGAAAGCGTGATCGACGAAACGAGTATCGTATACGAGACAGATGATAAATACGCGCGACCACGGGAAATTCTTTTGTTTTTTCTTCGCGCCTCGCTAACGAGTGTTTATGAATATTTGGCGTGAAATTAAGAATAACAAAATATTCAAATGTACGACAGCATCGGTGAAACGTCGATTTAAATTATTCCTCAGCGTGAAATTCTAGTCATCCTCGTACGTTTGCCTGAATCGTTAATCCTCATCCGTTTCTTCCGTCGATTCGACATATTTTTCTTTTGTTTAAACATTATATTATTTTGCAGTACGTAGTACAGATGCAGAGAAGTGACATTTATTCTACAATAACACTGAAGGGCGTATAGATATTTTAAAAATATCTTTGATGACGTCGTCGGAGTTGCAAATAACATTGGTTTTCAAGTTTCCTGATAGGCAACACATCGCCTTCTCATTATTACTATAATTATGCATTCAATGCACTAATTATTATACTATATTATCATCTAATTATTATACAGCAATTATGCATTCGATTTGCATATGCACCGTTTAGAAAAGATGTACCTAAATATATTGATAGGTGTGGACTAGTAATTAATATGGTTGTTGATGCTATTATTCAGAATGCATATTCACATTCTCGTGAAGAAAGTGACATGGTTAAAAAAAAACGCGATTTTTCTAGTTGCAAAAATGTTGCACAGACTAATTGTGAAATTCTTATTCGTCGATCTTCATAATTCGCTCGATGGAAAGGTGATGCTGTGCAATTTTCTATAAATACTCTCTTACTGTGAATTTTGTCTTCAATCACACTGACAAAATAGTTACTAATGTAAAAAATATAGGAGACTTCTTTTCCATGTAATTTAATATGCAACCTATTAAATTTTGAACATTCTACTTTATACTACGTCATCTCGCGTACCAGAAACTTTATTAAAAATGAAAGAAATACAATTGAAATTGTTTCTCACAATTTCTTGAAATTATGTATATAATTTCTAAATTTTGTGTCACTCTATTTGCTTCTTTTGTCATATTTATTCCTAATTCGCATTTTTTTTTTTTTTTGTTCACAAACTCAAAAGATAGAACTCGACGATGCAAATTGATTGAAATAAAATATTACATTAACGCAACGTTGGTCTTTAATGGATTAATCGTCGCGTTCATTCTAATTGCGTCCACTGATTCGATTTCGAATGTCCCGGCGCGTCGTTTCTGTGATATACGGGATTGCTAGGAACACCCACTGGAAAGTCCATTAATAGACTCCGAATATGGCGTGTATTCAATTTATAATTAACGATATCGTTCAACGGAACTATATATATGATCAACCGTTGGAACGTTCGGCCTCCGAGATATCATGCGCAGGCTAAAGAATATTTTCTAAATTCCAACCTAAACGAAGTACAGTGGCTTACGAAAGTATTCGGAGACTTGCTGTTACGAAAGTATTCAAAGAGGAACTTTTACGTGTACATTATGCGCGTTATGTAGAATATTTGAAATTAACACTGTAACGAGGGCAATTATTATGATTATGGAACTACGGAAGTATAGTAACCGGCAAATGTATATGAAAATTAGATGATATTTATATTCTAATTAGAATCATAATACAATTATATTAATGTTCGGTAAAATATTTATATAATTTGCACCGATATTTCACTAAGTATTAATATAATTATATTAAAATGTAATTGCTGTATTATTAACAGTAATAAATAAATATATGCTAATATTAAATATTAAACATAGCATAAATAGCCGTTTTAAAAATATGACAAAAATATTAACCCTTTGAGTAGTTGCTGAAAGTTGCTGAAAATCTAAAAGTTTCGAATAATATAATAAATTAAGAGAATAATAAGAATGCATTCATCTTCAAAAATGTAATTTTAAATATATTTATTTAATGTATTGTTCGATAAATAAATTCATTATTTCAAACATTACAGATTATAACTGTATAGATTAAAACACTCAAAAGATTAAAAATTATTGACACATATAATGCATTAAAACTGTATGTTTCAATACTTTGCTGATTTCTGAGAAATGTGTATCTGTATAAAACATCTTTCAATTTTGATATTTTTAGATTTGCCTCAAACTTGACCGATACAGTCATGACAATTGGATTGGTGTATCAAAATGTTTTATATACAGTGAGTCACGTAATTTCACCATTTTAAATTACTTGTAAATGTCTCGCAAAAAGGAAATTCTCAAAAAAATATCTTGAAAATTTTTTGAAATTTTTATTCCCGATTTACCATTAATGGCTTTTATTCAGCGTTCAATGCTACGTTCAAATGTTACATACTGCATTTAAGAAAGTAAAATAAAAAAAAAAAAAGAAACGAAACCAAAACAATCTATCAGTAAACCAGTTTTTCCATGCAACAAATCAAATTCAAGATGACAGAGTTAGACGATTTATCCTGTATAACGCGCACAATATAATTCATGTAAAAGTTCCTGTATAAATACAACGTTTCTCCCTGTGATGAATTTTTTTTTCCCCCTCGACAAAAGAGATTCGTCGAATACATTTAAATTTAATTATTATGTGAACGAGAGCAACGTGCATATTTTTCCTGTGTCCGGTGAAAGATACGTGGCCATTGAATACTCCGACGTCGGACGCTGCGCGGTCATGGTTTCAAAAACTCGGTTACCATCGCTATCATGGCGTGCAGTAAATTTCTCGGTGAAATTGAATTCTCCTTTCCGTGTTTCGTCTATTTTTTAATTTAATTTAACAAAGTAAAGTAATTTACAACAAACTGGGAAACGTGATATATATTTTATAGGATCTATCGTCTTTTCTATGTCGCGTGTTGCGCTACAAGTTCAGTTCTGCTATTGTATTTGCTCGAAATTTACATAATACCTGACATTTACACGGCGCGACTGTGATTACGTAGAAAAAAAAAAAAAAAATAAAAAAAATAAAAAAAGATAAAAATACCCATTAAGATAATAAAATCGTACAAGATTTTTATAACAAGTGAAATTCAACAAGTAACAATTGGAACTATAATTAAAAATTATACAAATAAATAAAAGAATAATTTGCAAGAACATCAGTTGAGCCAACCGTGTATAACTCCGTTTACGTTTCATGAGACACAATTCGTATGCTGATAACAAATAAATGATAATAAATGTGAAATAATGTTTCGTACATTAGTTCGAAACGAGAGCGTTCCGATCGAACGAAAATTGTTCTGTCAAAGAGAAGACGAGAACAAACCTGGCGACTATCATATGCCAATTTGTCAAGCTACGATAATGACAAGGCTCCCCGACGCTAGAGAATCGATTTTATATCAGTGTCACCTATTCCCCTGTTGACGTGAGAGTAGGATCGCGATCTTGAAATTGAAATGGTCGCGAGGTAGCGGGAAGTGTCTGGAAAGGAAAAAGAATCGAGTCGGACTAGCGGGGAATCAGTGGTGTCGAATAGTGAAAAGGATTCGTTCGCGGAACTGCGCGATATCACCGTTTCACACATCGGGACATTCATCTTCAGTCCTTGTCCTACGTTTCTATTTCCTCGGGAGCTACAATTCTAAAGGCAGTCTTGCAATTCCTTTCACTGCGTCGTACGTCTCTCTCTCGAACGGCTCCGCGTGGAAATTTATTCAACGCGTTAGCCTCGACCTCTCTTTCTCGCGAGAAGTGATTTTTAAAAGTTTCTATTCACTTTATTAATTCTCTATTTACGACGAGACAGAACAGCGGTTCTACTCGTGGAGAAATTTTTACAGAACGCTTTTCTCCGTCCCTCGTGAGAAGTTATTTCACTTTAATCTGAATCTTTCTGTGGTACAACGAGAGAAAAGAAAAATAATACGACGGATAAGGAGGAGAAACAAAGAGCGCTCGTCCTTTGTGATTTTTCGTTTTATCGAACACTTTGTTTCCAGCAATTGGAACTGCAAAACAAATTACATCACGATCATTATGATGCACGAAATTTCTCCAAGATGGATAACACTGGATATCATTAAACGCAAGAAATGTACTATGTCCACGTTGTTTAATTGAAATGAACCTCGTTTCACGAACGACAGTTCTCACGGCTTGAAATAATACCAAAACTTAATTTTCTCAGTAAAAATATTTTGCGACATTCCCTCTCGCTTCATATTACTCTATTCGTCATGATCCACGGAGAAATTTTTATAGAATGTCACGCTTTCTCTCCCGAAAAGTTATTTCATTTTTTGTTAATTTTTAAGCGTTGCGACAGAAAAGAAAGAAAGAAGATAAAACGACTCTGTTTGTCGCGATTCGTTGAGGTATTTCGTTATTTTCGTTATTTTCGAGCGTTACGATAAAAAAAAAAAAAAAAAAGAGAAAAAGGAGAAAAAAAGAAAAATAAAGTAACTGCATTCGTCGCAACTCGCAGAGAAATTTTTCGAGAACGTTGCACTTTTCACTCGTGAGAAGTTATTTCGTGTTTCACTAATTTTCAAGTGTTACAATAAAGAAAAAAAGAGAAGAAAAAGTAAAATGACTCTATTCGTCACAGTCCACGGAGAAATTTTTACACAACGTTACACTCTTGTCTTGCGAGAAGTCATTTCGCTTTTTACCAATTTTCGAGCGTCACGATGAAAAAAAAAAAAAATGATTTCATTCGTCAGGATTCGCAGAGATATTTTTAGAAAACGTTACACTTGTCTCGGTTTTTTTTTTTTTTTAAATTTATGATTAACGTCGCATCTACCTTTTGGTCATTAGCGACTGGCTAGGTACTGTTTCTTTCCTCTCAAGACAATTATATCTTATGGTAGATGTTAGTTTTCTTGAGATAATTCAGGATATTTCCTATGTGTTTCTTCGACGTCAGGGCTGCCGGTGAAGTTATTTTGTATTTCTGCCTTTGAGCGTGCTGCATTCAAATAAAAGATGATTGGGGATTCTGTTTGTTTTTTTTTTTTTTTTTAATAGATACTCGTGTGTGAGTTTGCAGTGTCCTGTTCTAAGCCTTGTCATGACTGTTCTGTCTTTTCCTTTCATGTTGTGGGTCTATCATTGTTTGATAGAAATCTTGGATTATATTATGAGTTTTTGTTTTTTTTTTGCAGGTGTTCCATATTTTGTTCCATGATTGTTTTTCGGCATAGTGTAATGTTACAACAAGGTCTTGATAAGGAATTCGTCTTCGGATGACATCCGACGAGGGCGATGTTGCTTCTTTGGCTGCTATGTCAGCTTCCTCGTTACCTTTGATTCCGTGGTGGAATGGGAACCCAGGCGATGATTAAGTTTTTGTTATTGTTGGTGAGGTACGTAAAAATATGTTGAATGTTTAGAATGGTTTCGCGTTTTGTTTCACTATCTGTGTTTTCTATTGCTCTGACTACGATCATGGAGTCTGTCAAAAAATCATGGATGATTGAGTATTGTTGTCTATGGTGAAAAGCTTGGAGAATAGCACAAGCTTCTGCTGTGAAGATAGATATTCTGTCTTTTCTTTTCATATTGTTGGTAGGCATTTTTTGGTAGAAATCTTGGGTTATTTCATGTGTTTTTGGAGATGTTCCATATTTTGCTCCATAATTGTTTTTAGGCATAGTAAAATGTTACAACGAGGTCCTGATAAGAGATTCGTCCTCGAATGACATCCGACGAGGGTGATATTACTTATTTGGCTACTATGTCAGCTTCCTCGTTATCTTTGGGATGGCACCCAGGCGATGATTATGTGTTTATGTCGGTTTCTGCTAATCTTCGAGCGCCACGATAAGAAAGAAAAGAAGAAACAAAATGATTCTGCTCGAGGGGGAAAACAAATCCTCCGGCGAAAGATCATCGACTCGGCCGTTAATTCAGCTCTATGAACCGAGAAACGTGTGTGTTATCGAAAGGGGTGGGCGGGCAAAAAAAAATCTCGTCGTCACAGAACTCGTCGGAGATCGCTTGTACGCCGAGCACGTGCTTCTCCTTCTAGAAACGAGAGAGCGAGCCTCGTGGATTCGAAGTGATCCAATTCATAAAAATTTACGAGGAAAATGAATTGTCTGACATATGCCGTTTCGAAATTCTGTAACCGGTATTTACAAGGATCTCCGCCGGTTACCGCCTAACAGCGACGATCTTTCTCTAACGAATGTGTCACGAACACACAAGGGAGACATTGAAACCCTTTCACTCGCGGAGAAAGTGAAAATGAATCTTTTATTGACTCTGTGTTTTTCGATCTTGTCCTGGTGTAGAAAACTGTACAATTCGATCGATCGTGAACTTTGGTCATGCAAGTGAAGAAAGACTTTCTTTCTTTTTTCTCTGAGTTTCTGTCACTTTCACTCACGAGGGTGCGATTTATGTCGGAATTTGCTCGTCGATTTCGTTCTTTTTTTTCTTCGCCGGCGCAAGAAAATGGTTTTTGCAGACGTCGGACAGACCGTCTGACGAGTTTTATAATCTTCAGACTGGAAGCGACGAAGCTCGGCCAACGGGAGATTTATGTCACCTCCAGCGTATCACTGCGGTCTCTCCCCGTAAAATATTCATGAAGCTAGCCGAGGAGGTTTAACACTCGGCCACCGAAAAAAGACTTTTCCTCACGTATCCCGTACGGATACAAAATTTTTATCCCAGTAGATCGACGTACTTCGTTTAACGTCGAATGCCATTCGTCTGATAGATAATGAACTAACCTAAATTTTTTGAAACGTAGCCAGAGGACTGGAATTTTCTCTTCTCTTTTGAACAGATGCACACTGTTGCTCGAAAATTCAGAGTATATTAAGATTCCTTCAACGAAATAAACGTTTCACTCATAATACAGTTTCTTTTACTATTCGTTTATTCATTGTTATTACTCTTAATATTAAACGTGTTTCAACTAGATATTATGATACATTTCATTATAGTAATGCGTAATACTCGTTAACGCGCCATACCAGCCAGCTTTTCAACATGTTCTTAGCCGCCGTTAGCAAGAACATCGCCCCCCGAACCTTTGGAATTCACGCCGAGACACGAGAATGAATTCGTCGTGTTTTGCTTGTTGTTCTACCGCTTGTTTCTTATTGCACCCGTGAAAATGCGTTCTCGGGTAACTTCGATTCTAATATTTCATATCTTGACGGACGTTGTCGAGATATACATCGAATGAAACTGATGCATATTCATCGAGGTCATATTTTATCGACTCTGGAAAAAAAATTGAACTTTCTAGACAAATCTTTTGATCTCGGTTTATTCTCGAGGGAGGTTTATTTTTATTTGGTTTTTATCTGGTCAGTATTAACCTGTTTAACACTAAAACTATCGATGACTAAAGCACAAAATTTCCGCCAGAAACATTATAATAAAACAATGGAAAAGCTTTACAACACAATAAGTTGCACAAACTTTTATTTGCACATTTCTCGAAAAGTCATTAAAATTTTTTAAAATGCATCACTTTATGTCCATAAAAATCTCCAACAAAAATTATAAAATAGTCATTTTGAGCGCTTTGATAGTTCTGTTAATTCTTGTTAATTCTGATCAATGTGAATTTTATTTCTATCGTTCTATCAATTAGTTTTTAATTCGGATTTTAGTTCAAGTTGAAGAACAAGAGCTTACTTTTCCTCCTCCGAGGAAATGCTAATTGGAAAAATTTTAATATCGTCTTAAAGATAATAAGAATTCTTAAAGTGAAGATCTTCATGGACAAAAATGACCATTAGATAAAATAGAAAATGCAATTACCTGCTATAATTATGATTTATATTTAGGATTAGGATTTAGTTTGTCATCTATCTGTATCAGTCATGATTAAATATTTCAATATTTTGAACATATAAGTTATATATTTAAAATATTGAAACGTTTCATCAATCATTGTATCATTTCATTTTATTTATTCCAACGCATCACATTATCTTGTTAAAATAGTCACGCATTATCGTACTGAAATTTTCACGTATATTTGATACAATTCTACGAAAGATAATATAACAAAGGAATTTTAAGGAGACGCGAATTTACGGCGACGAAAATGGAGGAAATTTTGCATAAAAGACATCGAAATGATAAATATTTTAGATTTCATTGTGACAAATGCAGAAAATGTAAGAAACGAATAATCAATATCATCATTAAACCAATTAATAGATATCAATGAACAACTACGTTCAGTCTGGATTTATTCATTTCATTTAGATTTGATTTATTCATTTAGTACCGCAACTTGTATTTGACGTAAAGAAGATAACGTCAACGTCATTTCAAACGAAAACTCCGCGAAAGCTAATAAATATTGCAATATAAGTTGGCGCGTAAATATGCACAAAATTTCATCCAAGAGGTATATTACGTTTCATATCTGTCGCGAGCATGCAATCGATCGAACTTATTAAATTTTTCAATGAAACAGATCGCCGGCCTTCTTTCAGCAGTTTACAAAGCGAAAGGAAGAAGCGAACGAAATCTACCGAAAAGTAGTAATTTATAAAATATATCGTGCGCGTATAATTACGTATTCTCGAAGCACTCACTCAGCAGACGAGACGCGCCAGGTTCTTTGAAATGCGCCTAGATTAAAGTTTCTTGCTTTGTATAACCGAACGGAATTAATGTGAAACATTTACTAACCTTTTTATTTGAAACCCGGCGCAAATTCTGACCAGATATGACCAGGGAGAGCTGCACTTAGGATTTAATACCCTTGCTACTTCCTTTATCCGGAGGGGAGCAGAAGAGGAAAATGGTTGACGCTTGGTTCGTAACAACTGTGTGGTACTAGGTTGAGCCGAAGTGGCGAGCAAGCGTGCGTACTTCATAAATTTTCTTCCTTTCTAGATGAAAGGGTTCCTTGATCTTGCTGGTCGGGATGGACGAGCTTTATTGTAGAAGGACGTGATATATAGGCTTCTGATATCAGAAGCTAGTCGGTGTCTGCAGGGACACGATTGGTCTCGAGGATGGCTAGACGTAAATATCAGAAATTTCTGTCGTAAATCTGTTGCTTATTCTAAGCTCGTTGATATTCAGATTTCAGTATCCACGAGAGAGAGAGAGAGAGAGAGAGAGAGATGTATTGTTATTTTCCGTTACATTAGTCAAATGCTCGTAAGAGACAACTTTTGGCTTGAAAAAGTAGGTAAATTTATTTATGCTGTATCGTATTGTCTTCAAAACGTTTCTAAAATAAGCATAATAGAGCAAAATTTCATCTCAGCAATTTTTATTATCTCTCGTTGTCGTTTCACGTTCTTTTCCATTCTTAGAAAGAAGAAAATAATCACAGGTTGCGATGTCTGCTAAATGTGACAATTATTATTGAAAGTTGGTGGATTGTTGTAGCGCACACTGTGAACGATTGAAAAATCCTCAAATCCACCAATGGATCACTAAATTCGAATTGTGCGTCCGATCTGAATATAAATCGTAAGATAGATCCTTTGACAAGTGTACTGGCAAACATGAAACAACAATATTTCAGTCGGAATTTTCTGACCAAACTTTGTATATTGGTAGATTTTATTTCATCATGATCGCGTAAGTTTCAACTAAAAAATATTGCTTTCTCTGTTCTTTCGAGGATGTAACAATTTAAAACTTGTACGAAAATGAATCATTTGCAAGCTAAATGTATTGAAAAATAATATGTTCTTCCAATAAATTTTATTTATAACTTTATAACTTTATAGCGCTCCATCAAATTTCGCGTTGCTTTCAATTCTCTATTATCGTAAAGGCTGTTGTTCTCAATTTCTTTCTTTCTTTTTCTTTTAAATCGCGCAAACAGCAATCAGAAATCGATCGGCATCGTTTATCGATCGCGATCGATTAAATATGTACGCATAGCCGTGCCTCGTACGAACTACAAGTGAAAAGGATAATCAATAAGCGATTAGGTGAAAGTTGGGACGAACGAAATCTATCACGCGTGAAACAATGGCCATCAAATGAGATGGTGAAGGCAATTGACCGAATCCCGATGGTTTGTGCACCGTGCGTCCATTGTCGGCCTTCCTCTCCCTATCCGTTAGTCTCTTTCTCTATTTACCCGGTTCTACGTGATCTCTACAAACGCAAACTGCACAGAATGCAGAAACCAGCTAGAAAATAGCCACCGTCGCGCGTCGTTCGACGCTTCGACGTAGCACCAAAACATTTCCCTGCCGCGCTTCTCTGCCTGCCAATGGGATTTCCGATTGACACTTTTGAATCCGTTCCGCCAAATTTCCAACACTCGACATTTTTTCCCTTCTCTCTCTCTCTTTCTTTTTTCCTCCCCCTCCTCCAGTTTCCTTGTCATTTTTCTCGCGATAACTGAGATTCACGTTCTGCGTGTCATTTACTCACCGAGTAATCCGTTATCTGAATCTTTTTACTAAATATCACAACGTACGATGAGAACAAGAGGTTCGTAGAACATATTTATCTTCTATATCGATCTTATCGTGAGAATTTAAACGAAATTGACGTTCGTTTAGCTAGTTTTATGTTCGCGTTGTTCAAGTTTCGAAGTTATTTAACAAATTGTTCACGTGTACTGACGTTTCTATTAACAATGGAACTACTGATGATAGAAGAAGGTTTATAGTACATTTATGATCTTACAATTTATTAACACCAGAACTATTGATGATAGAAGAAGATTTATAATACAACAAGAAAACTGTCAGTCATATATTCTAAGAGATACTATTTAAACGTCTGAAAACACAATGATCGTGAAATTTGTATGAAAAACTGTGGTAGCTCTAATATTAAAGTTCTAATACCACTCTGGTAGTTCTAATATTAAACTACGTATGTATATTTATCGTTGTCAGAGTATTAATAAGGTATTTGGGGATTTTTTACTGCACTAACATCAGATTTTAATTGCATTTATAATACAACAAGAAAACTTTCAGTCATATATTCTAAGAGATACTATGTAAACGTCTGAAAACACAATGATCGTGAAATTTGTATGAAAAACTGTGCTAGTTCTAATATTAAAGTTCTAATACCGCTATAGTTCTAATACCACTCTGGTAGTTCTAATATTAAACTACGTATGTATATTTATCGTTGTCAGAGTATTAATAAGGTATTTGGGGATTTTTTACTGCACTAACATCAGATTTTAATTGCATTTATAATACAACAAGAAAACTTTCAGTCATATATTCTAAGAGATACTATGTAAACGTCTGAAAACACAATGATCGTGAAATTTGTATGAAAAACTGTGCTAGTTCTAATATTAAAGTTCTAATACCGCTATAGTTCTAATACCACTCTGGTAGTTCTAATATTAAACTACGTATGTATATTTATCGTTGTCAGAGTATTAATAAGGTATTTGAGGATTTTTTAACGCACTAGCATCAGATTTTGGATTAAGGCTAAATTAATACAAGGAAAATATTATGAAAAGAATGAAAAACTATAAATGACTAAAAGAATTCTAGAAAGCAAGAGAAAATAACGATGCACGAAAGGATCGATCTTCCGCAATGCATAGAAACGTCTCCAGAGCAAACTGAAAGTTTCATATAGGGTAAATGCTGAAATTTCAATACAGATAAAAATTATGTGGAATAAACGAAAACTTTTCGTTCACAATTTTTTTCCCCCCTCTTTACAAGTATTTACCGATTTAGACGAAATTCCTCGCAAGCTACTACAGTTTACTTCTGAATTGCGGCGTAAAATTATACCGCGTTACCAGCAGGGACGAACCAACCGGAAGCTTTGCATTCTTCAAAATGTAAAACACCGGTTGAAACGTGAAATTTCGAAGAGCGTGAAGAGGAAGGGGAGAAATGAAGTTTCGCACGAACCGGCGGAGCCAAGTTTTGAACTTGGCTACAGGGGTTACAGTTATTTCCTCCACCCGCGGCGAACGACGTCGCGCGACAAAGCATTTATCGGGCGAGTAGCAGCAGTATCGTAAATACTGAACAGGCGTTCGAATCCCAAGCAATTCTCTTTGACATTCTCCCTGCGCAGCTTTTACGGTCACCTGATCGCAATCTCATCAAAATTGGGTCGCACAATGCTCTAGTTGCTCCATTTGAGTCGCCATTGTTCATCTCCCCCGCCCCCCCCGTTCTCTGACGATATAAAATACATATTTTAATTATTGGCTTTTGTAGATTTGGCGCGTGCATGATGCTCGTTTGAAATTCAATTGATCGGAATTCAAACGAGTATCGGCGGAATTCATACGATTCGTGTATACTGGTATGCATAAATAATTGAAAATCTAGTGCGATTCCACTTTTCCTGCAGTTCCGAGTTTCGTCATTGTCTCTAATGAGTAGCTGACACAAAAGAATCTGTCAGAAACACATTTCAATTGTTATAAAATTTCAGCACGCTCGAAGTCACTCTGCAGTCTTCAGAGTCTTCATTTAATTACTATAATGTTAGATACTTTTTATTCGACGGGATTAAATTAAAGAGATTCGTTTCAGTTGCACGTTATGTTGAAATAATTTAGAAATGTTCGAATATTTATACGTGATATTATAAACATACGTTAATATCATTGTTTTAAAAATCTACTTTGTAAAATTGAGAAAATTTTACATTACGATGATCTTGGGAATAGTATACCTGTAGTTATATATAAACAACTTGAAAAATGGCTTTTTTTTATCAAATAATTGCTTAATACTAAATAAATGTCGCGATTATCTTTTAGAGAATAAGAAAAGGCGCATCTGCTTTTAAGTATAAACGTAATGTCAATTGGTAATAACAAAGAATCGATTGTCAAAAAAAAAAAAAAAAAAAATACTCGCTGCACGAGAGAAGCACGATCGTGAAATAGATTCGAATTTAATCACGGGCTCGTATTTTTGTTTGCCCGGGAAAGAGTTTTCGATGGCGGGTACGCGTGAAACAACGCATGTACGTACGTTAAATATGGTAATGAGTTTCAACGCATAGGCTACCAATAGTCATCAATTATTCTGAATAATGGCATGCAAATAGGACGACGCGTAGGCAATTAATGTCACTATTTGCACAGGCTTATCCTTGGTGCATAGGGCGGGTTGCTCTACATGCACATGTATATTTGTCGATCGTAGGTAACTATAAACGGGTGACAAACATGATACCGATCGTCTGTTTATAATATAGTTTGCATTGTCGCATTATTCCCTGTATCGTTCCAGACATTCTCATTTGTGGTTCAATGAAATTTCGACGATCGATCGGTATGTAATACGTTTCAAGTTCACAGTCATAATACTCCGTTTGACAAAACGCATCCAGAGCAGCGTGCACCCAACTGTTTTAACACTTTGAGCGCTGAAAATGATCAGAAGTTTGAAAGTTCAGTACCAAGGTGAGGAGCACGTGACAAATTAACACTATAACTGCCAAGATAATCAATTTATATATTTAGGAATTTTGCAATTTATTAAAAAAATTATTAATTTTGTAATAATTTTGTGAATCGCGAAACAGTGCATTTTTAAAGATTGAAATAACTCTTCGTAATATTATTTGAATTGTATTGTATATTGCAATTTTACATTAAGTTAAATATTAATTTAGATAGTTTTTGTATTATACGTGTATTGTAATTATAATGTACAATATATAATACACATATTATATATTCTTACAGTCTAATGTAATGTACGTATGATGTATTATATAATTATAATATAATATAATGCAACGTGCATCATACGATGTATTGTATTACATCATATATTTAACTTTTGCTAAAATAAATCATTTACACGATATTTTTTAATTTTCGAACTGGCCTTACTTTAGAAACAACCTATACATCAAATAACAGTGTATCTTGTCATTGCAATAAACATACATATTCATTAAAAAAAAAGTAATTAATTAGCTTTCAATCTTTATCATTTTCTCCTTCACTTTTTCCACGTCCTATTTTCGCAGGATTTTGCGCACAACCGGTCATTAATCATTATTCTTCAAATGAATTTTTTCTGAAAGTACTCGTGAACACGTATATCCGCGAAACACGAACATATCGTCAGCTACGTCACGCAATTACGTACGTACGTATATTTGTGAAAATTTTCGTCGACGACAGGGCGGCGAGTGAAATTTAACGAGTTGCACCAAATATCCGTTTCAATGTGACGGCATTGTTATCGGCGAGTGCAGTTAACCAGATATTTTAAATGAGCTCCCGTCTATTCATCCTTAAAAGTTGCTTGGACTCTTGTTAGGGAACTTCTTCGAAAGTTGCGACGTATAATACACGTGTACACTTACACCTACGACCATGCGTGCGCGACGAAACCCGTGTGTGTACGTACGTAGTTACCACGTGCGCTCGTTACGAAATAGCCAGGCTAATCAAAAGTTTCCACCGGCGCATGATCGATAACCGTGTCGAAGAAAGATGTAAGAACACCGGCGATCCATTGTCAGTCGATTCGTTTGCCCGATCTCGTTTGTTCGCAGCTGGGAAAAACTCTTTCAATTTCGATCGTGAATTACGGCTGGCCGGGCCGCGTTCGGCCACGTAATGCCGAAAACCGCCGAGAATGTAACTAAAGAACCGGTCGAACACGGAACTATCACGTTCACCCTCGCCGTTCAAATCGAATTATACGGGTAATCAGAAAGTTAAAACCGCCGTCTACTGCCAGCAAGCAAGCAAGAACCCACCAAATACCGTCAAATATGTACCCTCGTTATTTAGGGGCATTTCGGCCATTTAATCTAATTGTTAATCGTTGATTTACCGAGCTCGTCGTTCGTTCGTTCGTACTTTTATTAATTCAACTCAATTGATGCAGCTTTTGATGCAGCCTATTTTTCGTAGGTGACAGGTTCCTATTATTCGAATAATATATTAAATGACGAATTGAACAATATATTATTCTAGCTACGTGCTGCCATAATTCATTCGAACGTGAAAATGATTTTTCTCCGAGTTGTTTCAATACTTGGATATCAAATGAAGTAACTCCTGACTGTGGATTTTATCTTGTATTTGAATAAATTTTTCAAACGTACATGTTTCAACATTGTCGATAAGTCTCTTATCGTATCCTCCTATGTCAGATTATCTGTCACTTTGACAGAAATTATTGAGTATAATTACTTTGTACATTATTAATAGGATAGTCAGAGTAATTCATTATTTCAAATCGTTCTGTTCTAAAAAAAAAAAAAAAAAAAAAAAAAACAATCCCAAGGCTTTAACTTCTTATCTTAATCTCCAAGTAGTATCATTGACTGTAATAATATATACCATGTAATAGTAATTCATTTTATATCATATTTTATAGAATTTTAAAGGAATGAAAGTTGTATTATCCACTGTTGCGTGTATAAAATGTCAAGCGAGATTGAACAGTATGTTTCAGTTCAAAATCTCGGAATGAAGTTGCAAGGCAAGTGGTTCGAGTCAATGATAACTCGTCCGTCGTGGTGATACGAACAGAATGATCACAGGAGGAAAATTTGACGGAGACGATGGACGTATTCGTGCACCTCAGGTTGCTCGAGACTAATGAAAAAACTTTCTTGTGCAAAAAAAAAAAATCCTGCTTCGAAGGGAGTCACGGAAGCGTGCCTGTTTATTTCGTGCTGGGGATGTTCCGGAAGTGCAACGCCTACGTCTGTGCACATCGCGCGCGGAAGCTTTTAGTATTTCGGCCAACTACTTGAATTTTAGGCCGATGCCTAACGAAGCCACCGGTTTCAACACAATCCCGAGATAGGGCTGGAGAAGTCGGAGAAGCCCGAATGTTCTAACACTTGGACAAATTACAAAATGCCAACACGTTCATAGCACTCGCTCGTGGAGATATTCGAACACTTAGAAATTTTATTTCAATGGGAGAAATTTCATTCGTATATACACAGTGCCATATTCTAAGGAATTCGATATAAAACTCTGGGAACACCGAGTGTTGGTATTAAAAATTAATAATTTAAATAACAATCTAAAAATTATTGATTACAGGAAGATAAAACTTGTTATCAAGAAAATTCAAGAGGAATATTACTTGAAATTTAATATCGTTAGAAACTTTAATAAATTTCATATCTACAGACTTTAGCAACCATACAAAGATTTAAGCACTATTTTTATAATGAATGGCAGTTTATTAAAATGGATGTTGATATTATTCTGTTGTACAAAATATTATGAAATTTCACTCATGCAAAAAATATTCATCAACACAAACAATTATACATTATACACAAAAGTGTATTATATTACTATTATACTAAGTATTACTATTTATTAAAGTTTCCTACGTGTTCGAATATTTTCATAAGTAATTGTATTTTTGTTCATATCAATCGAATTCATATGTTATAAATTTAAGCAGATCGCATCTATTAAAATACATTATATTTAATCTCGATTAATGTGTTGTATTATATTATTGCACAATATATAATAACAATATAATAATAATATAATACATTAATCAAGATTAAATATAATATAATTCACGTTATAAATAATAATAATAATAATATAAGACAAAACTGTCATATAGTACAATGAAATATTACGAATAAAATATTATATAATGCACGAAGTATATCAATCGAGGCAAGCGAAGGAAATTGTCGTTGTTGGATACAAGGATCTTGTATTATGACTTCGAGGATTAAGACTGGTGTTCCCATTGTGTATTCGAACTCCCCTCAGAATTTACCGTAACCACCCTTTCGAGTATGCTATCGCACGCAGAAGCAACAGCGTAAAGTGCGCTTGTTGTCGCATTTGGTGTCTTGTTCCAACGTAACGCTAGCAAAGTCTCTGACAAGATCTCCAACTAGCGTAAATTTGCTTTCCATTTAGTTATTATACTCACAATTTGAGCAAACGAAATTTAACACTACTAACCATTGACTAATTAAGGCGTAGACAAGATGTAGAACGTTTTTTGTATGTTGTCTCGTGTTTTGGGGATTACTTGTCCCCCTTATCATATCAATTTAGGTTTTGCACAGCAGACTTACTAGTATCACTGAAATTTGTACGATTGATAACATGTAATTTATCAAACCATTTTTACAATTTTTCACGACCCAACTGTTTACTGTTATTTTTATTAATATTAATTGACTATGATCAAAGCGGATTTTCATGCAAATTTGTAAGAAATTTTTGAAGAGAGATAATATTCAATCGAATTACCACTTCTGCTTCTTTGACTATATTCTTAGAAATCTAATTACAACGAAATGTTAGAGTACGAAAGGTAATATAATACATCTCGATAAATACATACTAATAATTCATTAATAAATATTGGAATTTTTCATCAATCGCTGCTCGCAATTTTATATTATACATAAATGGATTAAAAATGATACGAATGATGTTCAATTTATAAATATAATGAGTAGAAACATTCTTTCAACAAAGATCTCTATCCTTCCTAGAAGGGAGACATGGTTAAAGAGTACTTCAAGGTTCTAAGGACACATAGGTGTCGCGCAACCCTTTCTATGAGCATGGTTCACCCTTTTTTCGAGTGTCTCTATACTTTTGTATAACCCTTAATTGGAGACGCACGCCGGCAGAGAAACTACGTACCAGCGAGAGTTATTCGGCGAAGATATTTTAACGACGTTCATACTCTCAGATCACGTTGCACAGTCTGTTTTTTTTTCTTGTTTTTCTTTTTTTTTGAGAAAGAATTTGTCCAGTGAGAAGGAAATGAAAAATTTGAATGGATAAAAACAAATGTATCACGAAGCGTGAATAAAAGATGACAGAACTACGTAAATTACTCGATGAACTGATCGATAAGATTGCTATTGAAATTAAGAAAATTTCCCATGTTATTTATACGAGTTTTCCTTACGAATTGAAATATATGAAATTTGTAATTTTACAAACTAAGAATGTAATGATTCGAAGAACATCAAAAAATAGTCTTAAATTATTGTCTATACTTTTAATGATAACTTAGCCTCGTAAATTGAAGCATCTTCACAAATCAAAGATCACATTATGTACCGGTGGGATAAGTGAATATTTAACATTCTATTTTTGCTACTATTTAAGTAACAGACAAAGTTAGTGTAATAGCATTGCGATTGTTTTACGTTGCAAACTGGGAACATTCAATTTTATAACACAGAATAAAGGGATTTTATCGCGAGTAATGTAACGCAACTTTAAATGCAACAATTTTCTTCGAAGTCATACATTTAGAATAATAAAAATAAAGCAACTGTATGGCAACAATTTATTTAACGTAACGTAAATGCTTTAATAACTTTTTTTTTTTTAAATCAACGATATAGAACGTGGAGAATTTACAACTTAAGGATCAACATATATCCGTCTTTTGGTGGAAATAACAAGATGAAGTTTTATCCCGGTCTCTTGAGAGCAAAGAATTATCGTTATAGTGACTCTCTAATTTTCCGATAATATTCGAACGGAAGAAGAGTGTGCCAACAAACAGGCGCTCACATTTTATACCTACGAGGAATTGCTCTTCTATAAAACATTGGACAAAGAGCGAATCAAAGTAAAACGACGTTTTTTCTGGTATCGTTTCCTTCCACCAATGTCTATTACGAGAAGTTTCAGAAAGAACATTTATCATTTTGACAATTCTCTTGAAACCGCTTGCTTTAAAAAATAAAAGATATTTATTAATTTGAATAAGAAATACATTATTCTTTTATTTTAATATACATGTAAGCACTAATTTATTTCTTGATTAAAATTATTATATATATATATAGATTTTCATAAGATTGTATTTTCGATAACTATGGCTTCGATTCGAATTTTCAATTTTAACCATTTCCAATTAAAGATTGATAAACAATGGTTCCAATGCTTAGCATCTACAACATGTTACAATGACTATAATCATAATCTTTGCCGAAGACTGAGAGAAAAGTCGCGAGACAAAGGGTTAAACGAAAAAGCTAATAAATAATATCAATAAAGAAATAAATTAACATCCCTTTAAACAAATGCAGGATACGTCGTCTCGGAAATGGTCAAGCTTCAGCTAACGAATTAACCGAGAAAGATCCGCGAAACGTCTAAAACGCTACATTCTTCATTTACGTTACAAATCTGACAGACATACTGTATACATACTGTATCTCCACAACTGAGAACGACGAATGCATGAAAGATCACCACGCCGAAGCAGGAATTGGTGAAAATCCCGCGGAGCCGGAAGGATTCACGTTAGAAGCAGTTAGAGGGAGAGACGCCGGGTGGTCTTTGGGTTCAGAAGGACGGGGAGGATGGGAGTAGATCGTTAGGTTGCCGAGGCCGAAGAGTAGAAGAACGTAACGAAGGGAGAATAAGCGAAAGACACACAATCTCGGTAATGGGAAGACCGCAAAAAATGGCGTGAATGGAGGATTCAAGCGGAGCCTCGTCAAGCGCGGCTGTCGTCGTCCGCTGCGAATGCCAGAGGCTCGCGCGACTCTGTAATTAAAAAGTAGAAACGTAGACGGAAATTGTTGACGTTGAAGTTCCGAACATCGTTTCTTTTTTTATTTTTTTTTTTTTTTTTTTTTTTTTACCTTTATCTTGGACCTATTTTCCTCCTTTAATTTTTGTTTCTTTTACCCCGTGCCCTCTCGTCCATCTTACCCACGAAATCCTCCCTCCCCCCCTCTTATTATAATTATAATAATAATGTATCAATTTTCCAACGAAATAAACGAACTTCGCTGTTGCGTCGTCAACAACGCCAAAATTGCGAGAGCCTCGGTTGATCCAGGGCCAATTTAAACCGTTGCAATTTTCATCCGACCATTGATTCTTGCGCTACGTTTCATACCTTCCTGGCTGATTGTGAGTGACGAGAGCTCAAGGAACGTGGCGACCCGAAAGAAAGGAATGGTATAAGATGAATAGATGGTGGTAGTTCCTTCTTCTACTAATTACTGCGCGAGGAAATTGATTTTAATTAATGATTTGGTTAACGAACGAACAGAGGAATATTTAGAAATGCAAGCGGAGCAATGAGCAGTTCTGTATAATACCTGTATTTTAATGCTTGTTAAGAATCGCTTTATTTTATTTTAATTTATTTTTTGGAATACGTGATCGATTATTATATAAATGCGTATAAAATATATTGCTACATATGTATTTTGTGAGAGACATTTAATTTTATTTTGATCTTTGTTGTTTTCATTTCAGGCAACTGTGTGTTCAATTACATACATATATCTTAGTAGGAGTAAAGGATTTCGAAAAAGTATCTGCTCGGATATCGATAACGTTGGCCATAATCAGAATGAAAATTTCAGAGATACTTGTTTCCAGAAATATTCAGAGATGATATTCTTAGAACTGAAATTGTGCAAACGTGTTCCTCGTTTCAATTTCAATTTAACAGATTATTTGGTCCTGGTTGTGAAATTAAAGTATCAACAGTGAAGGAACATTCTTCACACTACAGAGATTAAAAACGTAACAAAATATCTGTTAATATTTTAATCGAATATGTATGAAATATGTTTTATATTTGCACGGTATTTTATGACGATTCACTTTAGTTTTAAAAAGTCACTAACACATTAGAGGGAACAAATCGTTGCAAGACTTTGGAATTTTCTTGGAAATTAAAAGAAATTTCTAACTTCAACGCAACGAACAAAACGAAATACTGCGGAACTGTAACTTTTAGGGGACCAGACTTAACAACGAGATACGTCCAGGCTCTCGAATAAATCGCCGGGTCGTTCTGAAATCCAAAGACCGTTCGGCACCTAGCTCCATAGCTTTCGCTCCCTTTTTCTCTCGGAATCGGTGGATTCTCTCTCGATTCTGCGAGAATCGAAACCCCGTGGGATCGATATGATATCGAGCTGCAGAGAAAATTCGACGTTCGTGCATCTCAACGTTTCTCCTTCATATCTTGCAATCCATTGCAGACGGTGATTGCATTTGCGAACCCCTTTGTTCCTCTCCCTCGAGGAACGATAATGAACACGGACATGCGTTTCTAATTTTTATTTACTAATATTGTCTGAAAATTCATTGATTGTCACTGAATTTTACGCTCTTTTCATGCATTTTCTCTTAAACTTTGCATTTTAAAATTTCCCATAAATGTATAAAAATCCGCAGTCTACTTATAATCAAAACTGAATGATGCACGCACGAGGTGTTAATAACAAAATAATATTAAAATAAAATAAAATTTTTAAAGTATAAAATTATATGTGTTTGTCAGTAGCAGTTACTTGTAAGATCGTCCGTCATAGAATTTATATTTGTCATTAAGAAAATTCCACTGTACTCAAGAATAATAGACTCTGAATTAAAAACGTGATTCACGTACATTGTAAAAGACACTACGCTTTGGATGTTTTGCGCATTCTCTCATATTATGTACCATCAATTTTGTATTTTAAAATTTCTCAAATTTTAAATGTATAAAAACGTAACCCATTTAATATATGTGAGGTGCATTATATAAAATAATTCATATTCGTATAAAATCCAAATTGTACATTCATATGTTTTATTGTTTATTTGTTCTTTTGAATGAATGCAAGAAATAATAATATTTCAGAAATGGTTTAATTTTAACTAGTAAATTAATCAAGATACACAGTAGAAATCCTTCTTTTTCTATCTTAAACTTCTCTCTCTCTATATATATAATCCCAAATATATTTTGATGAACTACAAAGACTTAATTAATTCGAACGCGATGCGTTTACTTATAAATTTCGGTTCTGGTCGAATTAAAAATATTGGATCGGTAGGAATTTCTTTATACTTCCAACAGTCAATGGAGATGGATCGATTTATTTAATGGCGGAGTCTACGTCAAAGCGGTGGTGTGTATCTTGTCCGCGTAGTCGCATAAAAACAAGCCATAAAAGGGGGCGCGAGTCAGGCGGAAAATCCGGGTTTTGTGGTTTATGCTGTGTCGAGTGCGTATTACGTGTTTTGCGTTGAGTGAAAATGTATGTAGAATGTCAATGCGCCGTTGCAAAATCCTTCGTGTATTCACGCACGTAAGCTCATCGAGATTTTGCGTTTCGTTCCATTTAAATGGTTAGCTGTTTTCGTTTCGTTTCACGCAATTGCCGGGAGAACTGAACCGACCGACGTGTTTAGTTTAGTTGTGAAATCTCCCATTACGCTACGAAATGTTTCCTTTTTTTCTCTCTCTCTCTTTTTAGTTACGAAGCTCGTTTACTGGCTTTCGATTTGCCTATTTTTCGATGAACAGTCTTAGTGACGCAAGTTTAGAGAGAAACATCTCTGAACGTTTGAAAGTTCAAATAGACTTCGAACACGTAGCAAGACTGCCTGTAACATGCAAAATTTAATATCTCTTTTTTATTTCATTCATATAATTATGTGAATTTCAATTATAGCCTGCATTTAATGATAACAGCTATTAT